>PVJC01051035.1:0-11599 GCA_004026665.1 Murina feae | reverse complement strand
GCCTGGACAGCTGCCAAGCAGGCCGCCGACCCCCTGCCACCTCTTACCCGCTCCTCGATGCCCCACAAAGGGCCTGGGAAGCCCACCAAGCAGGCCGCTGACCCCCTGCCACCTCTTACCCACTCCCCGGCCCGCCACCTTGCTTTCCCACTTCCTGGTGCCCTGGTGCCACTTCCAACTGCCAGCATAGGCAGGCAGTTGCAACAGAACCCTTTGGTTTGGTCTAGTTCCGTGGCTGTTGGCCTCCATCTTGGCTGGGTTAATTTGCATACAGCCGCTCTAATTGGCTGGTGGTAACGGTCACATTTGCATGTTTCTCTTTTATTATAGAAGATTAGACTGGACAGCTGAATGACCTCTGGACGTCATTCTGGACATTTTCCAGATGAAGCTGCTGTGGCAGTGGCTGGGGCAGAGGCAAGTTCGGGACAATCAGGCAGGCAGAGGCAGGGGTGATCAGACAGGCAGGTAGAGTGGTTGGGGCAATCAGGCAGGCAGGTGAGCAGTTAGGGGTGATTAGGCCGGCAGGTGAGTGGTTAGGGGTGATTAGGCAGGCAGGCAGAGGCAGTTAGGGGTGATCAGGCAGGCAGGGAGGCAAATGGTTAGGAGCCAGCGGCGCTGGATGGCAAGAGGGATGTCCGACTGCTGGTTTAGGCTTGAACACACAGAGGGATTGGGCCTAAACTGGCAGTCAGACATCCCTCGAGGAGTCTCGGATTGGAAGAGGGTGCAGGCTGGGCTGAGGGATCACCCCTCCCACCCCTGTGCATGAAATTTGCGCACCAGGCCTCTAGTTCTATATAATAAAAGCCTAATATGCTAAGTGTCCAGTTGTCCAGTCATTTGTTCAACCAATCGAAGCGTAATATGCTAATGATATGCTAAGGCCACTCAACTGGTCGCTATGGTGTGCACTGACCACCAGGGGGCAGACGCTCCAACCGGTAGGTTAGCTGGCTGCTGGGGTCCAGCCAATTGGGACTGAGAGAGATGGGCCAGACATGCCCTGGATCCCTCCCGCAGTCCCTTCCTGGCTGGCCAACCTTCCACGTCCCTGCCAAGCCCTGATCATGCTCCGGTGGGGTCCCTCGGCCTGACTTGTACCCTCTCACAATCCTCAGGGGATGTTGGAGAACCAATTTTGACCCAATCCCACAGGCCAGGCTGAGGGAGCCACTGGTACATGAATTTGTGCAACAGTCCTCTAGTCAAGTATAAAATTAAAAAGCATGTTTTCTGCCCAGCTGGTGTGGCTAAGTGGTTGAGTGTTGACCTATGACTGGTTAGATTTCTAGTCAGGGGATATGCCCAGGTTGTAGGCTCGATCCCCACTGTGGGGCCAAAAAGCATGTTTTCCAAATGTGGTTGAACATCAGGAACATCTGATATATTTATATATTTATATAAATTTATATATATATATATATATATATATATATATATATATATATTTATATATACAGATTAGAGGCCTGGTGCATGAAAATTTGTGCACTGGGGGGGTCCCTTAGTGCGGCCTGCCCCCTCTCACAGTTCGGGAACCCTCAGGGGATGTCCCTCCTAGGGAGCGGGCCTAAGCCACAGTCTGGCCTCCCTCTGTAGGAGGCGAGTGGGCCGATCAGGGGAAGGCAGTGCCCCCATCACGCCTCTGCTGCAGCCACTGCTGGCTGCTGCGGTTGCCTGAGCCTCAGCCTGGCCCTCGTTGCCTGAGCCTTGGGCCCTCGAAGCAGCAGCCACCATGTGTGATTTGCTGGAGCCTCTGGCCTGCCCTCGAAGCAGCAGATGCCATCTGCCTCTTGTCTGAGCATCAGGCCTGCCTTGGCAGTGGCAGCCACCATCTGCAGCTTGCCTGAACCTCAGGCATCCGCTGCAGCTTTGTCCGGAAGGTTGTCTGGAAGGATGTATGGAAGACATCCATCCTAATGAGCATATTACCCTTATATTAGTATAACTTCTCAACTATTCCTCCTGAAATCCTTCTAGATAATCTGATTTCATAAGCCTGGATGGAGTCCCTGGAGGACTTTGATGATCAGTTCAGTTGGAGAATCACTGGCCTAGAAGACTAACTGTCCTTATCTCAAGGTCAAGCCCTTTCCTTCACTTCCAATCTCTAGTGCTGTGGTGTGACTCAGCCAGAACCCCTGAGCTCTTTCTTCTCCTCATCACTCTATTTTCTGAGGATTAAGCTCACAACCTGAGCATGTGCCCTTGACCAAAATCGAACTCTGGACCCTTCAGTCCGCAGGTTGCTCTGGCCACTGAACCAAACCAGCTAGGGCCTCCGTCTGTCCTTATCTATCATGATGCCGGCTCGGTCCCCAGTAGGAGGTGTGCAGAAGGCAGCCAATCAATGATTCTCTCATCATTGATTTTTCTATCTCCCTCTCCCTTCTTCTCTGAAATAAATAAAAATATATTTAAAAAAAAAACACTACAGACTAAGAAACTATTACAAATTAAAGGAGACAAAAAAAGACATGACAACTGTATGAAAGTATACTAGACCAGTGGTTCTCAACCTGTGGGTCTTGACCCCTTTGGTGGTCAAATGACCCTTTCACAGGGGTTGCCTAAGACCCTCCTGCATATCAGATATTTACATTACAATTCATAACAGTAGCAAAATCATACTTACGAAGTAGCAATGAAAATAATTTTATGGTTGGCGGTCACAACATGAGGAACTGTTTTAAAGGGCCAGGAGGTTGAGAGCCACTGTACTAGACTGAATCCTTCACCAGAAAAAAAATAGAGTTGTGAAGACATTATTGGCACAGTTAATAAAATTTAAGTAAAGGTCTGTGGGTTCGATGATAGTATTATATCCCTGTTAATTTTTCTGGTTTTGATACTTGTGTTGAGGAAGAGGACATCCTTGTTCATAGGAAATGCGTACTGAAGTATTTAGAGTCAGGGCATCATGACTTCAGGTTATTCCCCATGATTCAGAAAGAGAGAGCGCACTCGGGCAAGACGTTAACATGAACAGTTGGTCATGCTGGTTATGCAGGAGTCATTTGTATAAGCCTTGCAACTTTTCTGTAAGTTTGAAATCATCAAAAGAAAATTTCATAAGAATAAAATAAAATGGGGATAATAGTACTTAAGTCATAAGGTCATTGTGAAGTGTCAAGGAGAAAATGGCTGCAAAATTTGCCGGGCACATTTCACTACTGTCAGACCCTCAGTAATTGTTAGCTTCTTTCCTTCATGTTCCTTCTCCCAACTTCCTTTCTGTCCTGTTCTCCTCCCACTCGGATATACAGATCACACAAAAGCACCCGAGTCCCCAGGATAGGCCATGTGCTATAATCTCTATCCCTGTCCCCTCCTGGCATCAAGCACAGTACCTGGTACTAAGTGAATGCTTAAGTATGTCGAAGTGAGTTAAATGTTTGTGGATAATAGCAGGAAGTTGCTGCATTTATTCTTTTAGGTGAGTCCTTTTGAGTTTCCTAGAGATATCATCTTTGAGAAAATAGATGCTAACTTAGGTTTAAAGACTGTCTGATGGTAAATTCAGATACCTTTTCTTGTAAACTTATAGTTTTTTGTGGTTTTATTTGTTTGTTTTTGTTAATCCTCATCCAAGGATATTTTTTCCATTGATCCTTTTTTTTTTTTTTAGAGAAAGAAGAAGGGGGAAAAGGAGGTAGGAGAGAGAGAGAGAGAGAGAGAGAGAGAGAGAGAGAGAGAGAGAGAGAAGAGAAACATCAATATGAGAGAGATGAGAGATATATGAATTGGTTGCCTCCCACATGCGTCCCAACCAGAGCTGGGGGTGAACCTGCAAGCCAGGTACATGCCCTTGACCAAGAATTGAACCCCCAACCCTTCAGGGTGCGGGGCCACTGAGCCACACCAGCCAGGCCTACACTTAAGTTTTTAATGTAATATACATATATGATTACGACTAGCACTTTAATTTTTTTAATGGTGGGTGTTGGGATAATCATTACCTATGACTTCCCGAATCATGATTTTTAAAGGGTGGATGCTGAATATAAGACAAAATATTACAATTTGTAGTGAAATTTTACTATTCCACAGCTTTTACCAAGATTCTGTTATGTTCTTAATTTTAGTTCCCTAGTTTTGCGCACATAACTGGCCATCCGAGTTTGACAGCCACAGAGATCATGAGAATTCAAAGGGAGACAGACTTTCTCAAGTAAGTAATCTCATTGTCTTTATTGTGTCTTAATCCTTCTATGACACATTATGGTAAAAAAGAATTTAAGGATGGAACATAATGGTGTTTGCCTACCCCTAACTGTGTTTTATTAAATTTTTACAGATTTTAAAGGCATACTTGGCATACAATAAACTGCATTTATTTAATGAGTACAATTGACATATGAATATAAGTCTGAAACTATCACCACAGTAAGAAAATAAACAAATCTATTACCTCCAAAAGTGTGTACCCTTTTGAAATTTCTCTCTTGTGCCTTTCCTTATCCCCAGGCAACTGTTGATCTGCTTCTTGTCACTGTAGCTTAGTTTGCATTTCATTCCATATGTAACTAGAATGTTTCTGTATGTACTCCTCTTTTTTTGCCAGCTTCTTTAACTCAGCCTAATTATTTTGAGATTTGTCCATGTTTTGCATGTATTAAACATTTTTTTCTTTTTCTTTTTTTATGGTTGACACCATTATAGATGTTTCCATTCCCCCACCCCCCAACCCTTTGCCTGCCTGTCCATCACCCAACTGTTGAGTAGTTTATGGATTATGCATATCTATTCTTTAGCTAATCCCTTCACCTTCTTTCATCCAGTACCCCTTCCTCCTTACCCCTGATAGCGATCAGTCTATTCCATGTATCCATGCCTCTGTTTCTATTTTGTTCATCAGTTTATTTTGTTCATTAGATTCTACATATAAGTGAGATCATATAGTATTTGTCTTTCTCCGATTGACTTATTTCACTCAGCATAATAATCTCCAGGTCCATCCATGCTGTCACAAAGGGTAAGAGTTCCTTCTTTTTTACAGCCATGTACTGGTCCATTGTGTAAATGTACCACAACTTTTTTATTCACCCATCTACCGATGGGCATTCGTGCTGTTTCCAGATCTTGGCTATTGTAGATAAGGCTGCTGTGAACATAGGAGTGCATATATTCTTTTGAATTAGTGTTTCAGGATTCTTAGGCTATATTCTCAGAAGTGGGATACTGGGTCAAAAGGCAGCTGTATTTTTAATTTTTTGAGAAAACTCCATGCTATTTTCCACAGTGGCTGCACCAGTCTGCATTCCCACCAACCAGGGTTCCCTTTTCTCCACATCCTCACCAGCACTTTGTTGTTTGTTGACTTATTGATGGTAGCTATTCTAACAGATGTGAAGTGATATCTCATTGTAATTTTAATTTGTATCTCTCAGATGATTAGTGACATTAAACATTTTTTCATATGTCTTGGCCATCTGCAAGTCCTCTTTGGAGAAGTGTCTAGTTAGATCCTTTGCCCTTTTTTAAATTGGATTGTTTGTCTTCGAGGTGTTAAGTTGTGTAAGTTCTTTATATATTTTGGGAATTAACCCTTATCAGATATATCATTGGCTAATATCTTCTCCCTTATCGTGTGTTTTCTTTTCATTTTATTGATGGTTTCTTTTGCTGTGCAGAAACTTTTTAGTTCGATGTAAGTCCCATTTGTTTATTTTTCCCCCCGTATTTCCCTTGCCCTAGGAAACATATCGACAAAAATATTACTATAAAAGATGTCTGAGATTTTACTGCCTATGTTTTGTTCTAGGATTTTTATGGTTTTGTGACTTACATTTAAGTCTTTCATCCATTTGGAGTTCATTCTTGTGTATGGTGTAAGTTGTGGTCTACTTTCATTTGTATGTATGTATCAGTCCAATTTTTCCAACACTGTTTATTAAAGAGACTCTCTTTACCCCTTTGTATCCTCTTGCTTCTTTTGTAAAATATTAATTGACCATAAAGGCATGGATTTATTCCTGTGTATGCCTGTTCCAATGCCACTCCTTTTTTTCTCAAGATATTTGCATGATGTATCTTTTGGTGTTTTAGGTCTTGCTTTGTTAAAAATTGTACCTGGCAATCCCTGGATTTTAATTGAGATGTTGAGAGCCTATTTATTTTACTTATTGATATGTTTGAATTTAAATAGCCATCATGCTATTTGTTTTCTGTTTATCTTATTTTTTATTTGTTGCCTTTTTTTTCTGCCTTCTTTTGGATTAATTGGTATGTTTTATGATTCTATTATCTCCTTTGTTGGCTTATTAGCAATAACGTTTTTTAGTAGTTGCTCTATAGTTTATAGTATGTGTACTTTTTAAACTTATCATAGTTTATCTTCAAGTAACATTATAATAATTAATACATAGCATAAGAACCTTATGAAAGTATATTTCCGGTAACTGAATATCAATAGCTTTTGTGCTATTGTCATAC
Organism: Murina feae; assembly: GCA_004026665.1. Lineage (NCBI taxonomy): Eukaryota > Metazoa > Chordata > Mammalia > Chiroptera > Vespertilionidae > Murina > Murina feae. The sequence continues at coordinate 5,161 of PVJC01051035.1, read as the reverse complement.
ATTTTATTTTTACAAATATTAAGAACCCATAATACATTATTCCTTTTATTTTATACTAGAGGCCCCTTGCATGAAAGTCATGCACTGGGGAGGGAGTCCCTCAACCTGGCCTGCACCCTCTCACAGTCTGGAATCTCTCAGGGAATGTCCGGGACCCCTCGCTCCTTACCACCCACCTGCTCGCTGCTCCTTACCGCTTGGCTCCCTGCTCCTTAGCACTGCCTCGGAGGTGGGAGAGGCTCCCACCACCCCCACTGCACTCGCCAGTTGTGAGCCTGGCTTCTGGCTGAGCTGCGCTTCCCCTGTGGGAGCACACTAACTACCAGGGGGCAGCTCCTGCATTGAGCGTCTGCCCCCTGATGGTCAATGCGCATCATAGCGATCGTAATGGTTGCTTAGGCTTTTATTATATAACTAGGGGCCCGGTGAACAAAAATTTGTGCACTCGGGGGGTAGGGGTCCCTCAGCCCGACCTGTGCCCTCTTGCAGTCTGGGACACCTCGGGGGAGATGTCCACCTGCTGGCATGCCTGGCCAGCCTGGGTGAGAGGCTGAGAGCCATTTTCAGGCTGCCCACAGCCCCTTCGGGGTTCGTGCACTGGGGGGTGGGAAGGCTGGTGAGTGCAGGCCTGGACGTTTCCCACTGCAGGGCCCACGATTGCACACGCTTGGTGGGCCCACACCGCTGAGGGGACACACCTGGCGCAGAGTTGGGTGGCAAGCAAGGGGCGGACGCTGGTGCAGGATCCCTCGGTGGGGCCCTGCTGCTGAGCAAACACACCCGGGGTGGAGCTGGGCAGTGAACTGGCTTCGGATTCTCCGCATTGTGCAGCAGACGCTCCCGCACGCCCTGTGGAGGCCCCTGAGGGGTGGATGAAGGTAGCGGACCCTGGACGGGTGCTCCCGCATGCCCCCGAGGAGGCCTCTGGGGCAGAGCCAGGCAGCAGACCCAGGACAGGCGTTCCTGGACACCCCACGGAGGCCCCCAGGGCAGAGCCAGGCAGCAGACCCAGGACGGCTGCTCCTGCACACCCTGCAGAGGCCCCATGCTCCTGCACGCCACGGGGAGGCCCCCAGGGGGTGGAGCCAGGCAGTGGACCCGGGACAGGCACTCCTGGATACCCCTCGGAGGCTCCCGGGGGCGGAGCTAGGCAGCAGACCCAGGACAGCTGCTCCTGGACGCCCCGAGGAGGCCCCAGGCCAGACCCCCCCCCTCCCACTGAGCTGACACACCTGGCACAGCTATGCCGGCTGGCCGTAGAGGCTCCCAGTGCAGAGCCACCCTGCCAGCCTCCATCTTGGCTGGGTTAATTTGCATACAGCCGCTCTGATTGGCTGATGGGCGTGGCCGTGAGCAGAGGCTCAGCCAGCCTAGGCAGGCAGTTGCAACAGAAGCCTTTGGTTTGTGGCTGGGTTAATTTGCATACAGCCGCTCTGATTGGCTGGTGGTAAAGTTCAAATTTGCATGTTTCTGTTTTATTATATTAGACTAGAGGCCTGGTGCACAAAAATTTGTGCACAGTGGTGGGGGGGGTCCCTCAGCCTGGCCTGTGCCCTCTCGCAGTCTGGGACCCCTCTGGGGATGTCTACCTGCTGGCTTAGGCCTGCTCCCTGGGAGGATCGGGCCTAAGCTGGCAGTCAGACATCCCTCTGGCAGCCTGGGAGCCCTAGGGAGATGTCCCCTTGGCAGCAGGGAGCAGGCCTAAACTGTAGTTGGACATCTGTAGCACTGCTGAGGAGGCAGGAGAGGCTCTCACCGCCACCACCACTATGCTGGCAGCTGGCAGCCTGGCTTGTGGCTGAGCAGAGCTCCCCCTGTGGGAGTGCACTGACCACCAGGGGGCATCTCCTGCATTGAGCGTCTGCCCCCTGGTGGTCAGTGTGTGTCATAGTGACCAGTCATTCTGCTGTTAGGGTCCATTTGCATATTACCCTTTTATTATATAGGATTAATGATTTTTGCGGTCCTTTATACTTTTTATTGTGCTTAAATAAAATTTAGCATTTTAAGCATTTTAAGTGTAAAATTTCATGGCATTAAGTACATTTACAATGTTGTGCAACTATCTTCATTATCAATTTCCAGAACTGTTTTGTCATTCTAAACAGAACTTCGCCCTAACTGGTTTGGCTCAGTGGATAGAGCATCAGCCTGCGGACTCAAGGGTCCCAGGTTCAATTCCGGTCAAGGGCATGTACTTTGCTTGCGGGTACATCCCTAGTGGGGAGTGTGCAAGAGGCAACTGATCAATGTTTCTCTCTCATCGATGTTTCTAACTCTCTATCCCTCTCCTTTCCTCTCTGTAAAAAATCAATAAAATATATTTTAAAAAAACAAACAGAACCTCATTCCATTAAACAATAATAACTCCTCATTACTCCCTCTCTCCAGTCTCTGGTAACCTCTGTTCTACTTTTTGATTTTATGACTTTGTCTATTCTACTTATCTCATGTCGGTGCAATCAGACATCATGTGTTCTTTTGTGTCTTATTTCACTTAGCATAATGTTTTTGAGGTTCATCCATGTTATCATGGATATATCAGAATTTAATTTCTTATCCTATATAATAAAGAACTAATATGCTAAATAGACCAGACAGTGGAATGACCTTTCAGAACGACCTTCCAGAATGGCCAGTGGGTAGGACAGCTGACAAGGCAGCTGGGGCTGTGAGGGCTGAGCCCCTTACATGAATTTCATGCATTGGGCCTCTAGGTACAGATAAATAATATTCATTGTGTGTATATACTACGTTTTGTTTATCAATTTATCTGTTAATAGATAGAATCATTTCTACCTTTTGTCTTTTTGAATAATGCTGTTATGAACATGGATGCACAAGTTTCTGTTTTGAATCTCTGCTCTCAGTTCATTTGGGTATTTGATTAAGAGTGGAATTTCTGGATTATATAGCAACTAGGGGCCCAGTGCACAAAAATTTGTGCACTTGGGGGGGTCCCTCAGCCTGGCCTGTGCCCTCTCGCTATCTGGGACCCCTCGGGGGATGTCCATCTGCTGGCATGCCTGGCCAGCCTGGGTGAGGGGCTGAAGGCCGTTTCAAGTCTGCCCATAGCTCCCATTGACCCAACGTTCCAGTGAGGCTGGCTGGAATCAGGTTTCTGGGGTTTATTTATTTTCTATCATTGAAACTTTGTTGCCTTGAACGGAGGCCTAGTCAGGCAATGAAGCCTCCTGTTTGCTTCAGCTCCATTGTTTCTATAATTGAAACATTGATCTTTCTCAATGTGCTGCTGGTCTGCAGCACCAGCACCAACTCACCTGTTTTCTTGGTTACATCTGAATCACGGCTGCCTGCCCTGCTCACCTCCACTTTGACGTTCTCCTCCTCGGTGCTAAGGGAAATCGGGGAGGAAGGGCCAGGCTGTGAGGGCTGTGGTGTGGCTCCGGGTGCTTCTTCAATCTTACTCCTTTTCTCAAAATGAAAACGGTCCAGGTTGAACAGATTCATCCTGGCAGCAGCCACCACCTCGTGGGACGGGGAGTCTGAAATGAACTAGCTGCAGAAAACAGAGGAAATGAGGCCATGAGAACAATACACAGCACAAAGCCAGCATGGGTCACTCCCAAGGCCATTGGGGGGGCCACAGAGGTGCCAGCGGCTTGGGGTGATTGTGATGGCCGTGCCTCCTGGTTAGGCCCTGACAGCGAGAAGGGGTACAGAGGTAGGGTTTCTCCCATCCTTCCATGGCTCCTTTCATGCCCCTGAGTTCCCCCATCCCCACCCCTCACCCCCCTCCTTCCTCACACCACAGGCTGACCCTCGTGCAACCTCTTACCCTGGTGCACACAGGGAAAAAATAAAAATTAAAAAAAAATATATATATATATATAATTGAAACATTGTTGCTTTGAGCAGAGGCCTGGCTAGCCTAGGCAGGCAGTTGCAACTCCATCACTAGTGCAACGGAAGCCTCCTCTTTGCTCTAGCTCCATGGCTGCTGGCCGCCATCTTGGCTGGGTTAATTTGCATACAGTTGCTCTGATTGGCTAGTGGGTGTGGCTTGGCTGGTGGGCATGGCTTAAGTGTCTCAGAGTGATGGTTAATTTGCATATTACTCTTTTATTAGATTACATTAGATTCTATGTTTAACTTTTTGAGGAACTGCCAAACAGTTTTCTACAACAGCTGCATCATTTCACATTTTCATCAGAAATGCACAAGTGTTTCAATTTTTCAGACTCTCACCGGCACTCATGTTTTATTTTTCTGATAATTGTCATTCTAAATGAGTATAAAGTGGTATTTCATTTACATTTCCAGAATGGTAAATAATAGTGAGCTTTTTTTCATGTATTTCTTAGATATTTGTATAACTTCTTGGGAGAAATGTCTATTCAAGTCTTTTGCGCATTTTCTAATACATTGTTTGAGGGTTTTTTTTGTGTTTTCTTAAAAATATATTTTATTGGTTTTTTTACAGAGAGGAAGAGAGAGGGATAGAGAGTTAGAAACATCAATGAGAGAGAAACATCGATCAGCTGTCTCCTGCACACTCCCTACTGGGGATGTGCCCGAAACCAAGGTACATGCCCTTGATTGGAATTGAACCTGGGACTCCAGAGTCCGCAGGCTGATGCTCTATCCACTGAGCCAAACCAGTTAGGGCTGTTGTTCTTTTTATTTTATTTTACTTTATTTTAAAATATATTTTATTGGTTTTTTACAGAGAGGAAGAGAGAGGGATAGAGAGTTAGAAACATCGATCAGCTGGCTCCTGCACACTCCCTGCTGGGGATGTGCTGGCAACCAAGTTACATGCCATTGACTGGAATCAAACCTGGGACCCTTGAGTCCGCAGGCTGACGCTATATCCACTGAGCCAAACCGGTTAGGGCTCTTTTTAAAGATTATGTTGACTATTTGAGGTTCCTTGAGATTCTGTATGAATTTAGGATGAGTTTTCTTTCTGCAAAAAAAGTCATTGAGAATTTGATAGGGGAAACGAGTAGCTTCCAGACCGAATTGGCAGTGGAGATCGAGCTGGGAGACAGCCTACAGCTGGAGAAGACAGAAGACTCCTGAGAGAGGAGAGAAAAAACTATATAACCAGATACCCAGAGAAGATAGATCATGGGGAGACAAAGAAACAGCCCGCATATGAAAGAAAAACAGGCATCACCAGAAAGGGAAGTAAATG
>PVJC01051034.1:0-11604 GCA_004026665.1 Murina feae | reverse complement strand
ATAATATACAGAGATCCAACCGCAGACGAGAGGATCGCAAGAATCAAGTCAAAGATATGTAAAGAAGCAAAACTCATCCAGTTGGAAAATCCAAAAAAGAAAAAAAAAGAAAAAAATCAAGAAGTATGAAGATAGTGTAAGGAGTCTCTGGGACAACTTCAAGCACACAAACATCAGAATTATAGGGGTACCAGTAGAAGGGAAAGAGCATGATGGATACTTCTTGTCAAAGAGTTCCCAGGTGTTTTCAACACTGTGTTGAGGCAAAGAGTGTGTTTCTTGTTGTATGTCAGGCAATAACCCGGATTGCATAAACACCTTTCTATGTTCTTACCTCACAGTGAGAAGGAAGTGATTTACAATTGTCTTCTATTTCACTGTCCTGTTGCTTTTGAGACCATCCTCGGTGGATTCTCAAACTGCTCCAGATACCTTACTGCTGTATTTCAGGGTTTTTTTTGACAGATTACAAAAGCCTTGCTGTACGCTTTGCTTACACTGAGAAATTATTTCCATGAGTTACCTCACTAATTTGTTCAATGCACTCCTGCCTTTTCCTATAGGGTGGCAATAACTGTGCTACAGTGTGCTTTGTGCACTTGACCAGGGATTTTCTCACATTGTACATTCCTCTTCTTGCACTCTTACCTGATTGTTACTAGGGATTCCCAACTCTTTATTACCTTTGAGATTTGCTTTCAAGGGAGTCCTCCGGGGTTTCTAACACTGTGCTATGGTACAGATCCTGCACAATGTAAGGCATTTCCTCTCATTGTATAAACACATTCCTACATCTTTCCTCGTGTTCCAAATCACCTTCACTTGTTTTCCAACTATGAGTATGAGTGACCGCTTCTTTTCAAGCATTTCCTAGTGGTTTTTGACACTGTGCTGTGCTGTGCTCGCACCTCTACTGCAGGGATTTATCCGAATTGAACAGAAACCTTTCCACACTATGCGCAAAGTGAGCTGTGATGTACACGTGGTTTCCAATGTTCACTCTATTTCATGCTCATTTCATTGAATTCTCAGTGTTTCATCACAATGCCATGGTGTGCTAATTGCTCTATTTTAGGTATTTTTTCCGTATTGTACAAGAAAACTTTCCATACGCCTCCTTCACACCGTGAAGTGATTTCCCTGCAGCCTAACTACTTTCTCCAGGGCACTGTTCCTAGTGACAGAATTCACGGTACTTTCTAAGATTTTCATGTAGTGTGGTCTGTGCTGGATGCTACTCACTTCTCACATCATGTGCACCACATTCTGCACTCTTTTTTGGTCTTGACAAGTGATTGCAGTTTTCCTCATGTTTATTATGTTTACTATTGTTTCAAGTGAATTCTCAGGGCTTTCAACCCTGTGCTAATATGAGATCACTCCCTATGTAAGGCATTTTCCCTTAGGTATAAACACATTTCTACATGTTTTTTCATGTTCCAAAATGATTTTCACTTGTTTGGAAACTATAGGGTGGAAGTAACTGATTCTTTTCCAACATCTTCTCCTTGTTACTAACACTGTGCTGTGGTGTGCTTACTGCTCAGTTTCAGAGACTTACCGAAATGGCACAAACAACTTTCTGCACTCTGCTCAAAGTGAGATGTGATTTGCACTAGTTTGCCATGACTTTTGCTTAGTTTCGTGCTCCTCTCAATTAGTTCTCAGTGTGTTCTCACATTCCTATAGTGTGCTTGTAGCTCTGTTTCTGTTTTTTTCCCCGCAGTGTACAAGAACCTTTTTATATACTTTCCTTGCAGTGACAAGGCATTTTTTTTTCTTTTTTATTACATAAAATTTTACAAAGATTGGTACATATATCTCCTTTTCCACTGCCCTTCAGCCTGCCCCCCTACCACCCAGAGTTTTGTGTTCATTATTTGTGTTTAATGCATTCACCAAAGTCCCTTGGCTGATCTGTTACCACCCCCCAATGTTCCTGTCCTTGTTGCTTTAATAAGACAGTCTATTTGATGTTGCTCTGCCTGGTGTCTATTTTTGTTCACCAGTTTATAATGGTTATTATTATCCATAGATGAGTGAGGACATGTGGTATTTTTCTTTCATTGACTGGACTATTTCCCTTAGCATTATGTTCTCCAGCTCCATCCATACTCCTGCAAATGCTAAGAACTCCTTCCTTTTTACAGCAGCATAGTATTCCGTTGTGTAGATGTACCACAGTTTTCTGATCCATTCATCTTCTGATGGGCACTTAGACTCTTTCCAAATTTTAGCTATGATAAATTGTGCTGCCATGAACATAGGGATGCATATGTCCTTTCTGATTGGTGTTTCTGGTTTCTTAGGACATATTCCCAGAAGTTGGATCACAGGGTCAAAAGGGAGATCCATGTTTAATTTTTTGAGGAAACTCCATACTGTCCTCCATAGTGGCTGCACCAGTCTGCATTCCTACCAGCAGTGTACGAGTGTTCCTTTTTCTCAGCATCCTCTCCAGCACTTGTCATTTGTTGATTTGTTGAAGACGGCCATTCTTACAAGTGTGAGATGGTACCTCAATGTTGTTTTGATTTGCATCTCTTGGATGGTTAGTGACTTTGAGCATGTTTTCATATGTCTCTTGGCTTTCTGAATATCCTCTTTTGAAAAGTGTCTATTTGGGTCCTTTGCCCATTTTTTGATTGGATTGTTTGTCTTCTTTTTATTAACTTGTATGAGTTCCTTATAAATGTTGGAGATTAAATCTTTATCATTGATGACATTTGCAAATATTCTCCCATGTAGTGGGTTTACTTGTTTTGCTGATCGTTTCTTTTGCTGTGCAGAAGCTTTTTATTTTCATAAAGCCCCATTTGTTTATTTTCTCTTAATTTCCAATACCCTGGGGGCTGTTTCAGTGATGAAAAAACTTTGGCATATGTCTGAGATTTTGTGGCCTTTGTATTCCTCTAGTATCTTTATGATTTCCATTTTACGTTTAAGTCCTTTATCCATTTTGAGTTTATTTTTGTGTATGGTGTGAGTTGTTGGTCTAGTTTCACTTTTTTGCCCATATCTGTCTAATTTTCCAAGCACCATTTATTGAAGAGACTGTCTTGATTCCATTGTATGTTCTTGCCTCCTTTGTCAAATATTAATTGAGCATATTGATTTGGGTTGATTTCTGGGCTCTCTATTCTATTCCATTGATCTATATTTCTATTCTTGTGCCAGTACCAGGCAGTTTTGAGAACAGTGGCTTTATAATATAGCTTGACATCTGGTGTTGAGATTCCACCTACTTTGTTCTTTCTCAGGATCGCTGCAGCTATTCGGGGTCTATTTTTTATTGCAGATGAGTTTTTGGAGTGTTCCTTCTAGGTCTGTAAAATATGCCACTGGTATTCTAATGGGGATTGTGTGAAATTTATAGATTGCTTTGGGCAGTATTGACATTTTAATGATATTGATTCTACCAATCCATGAACATGGTATGTTCTTCCATCTGTTTATGTCTTCCTCTATCTCTTTTTTCAACGTTTTGTAGTTTTCTGACTAGAGGTCTTTTACCTCTTTAGTTAACTTTATCCCTAGGTATCTTAGTTTTTTTGGTTTGATGGTAAGTGGGATTGTTTTTTTAGTCTCTCTTTCTGTACGTACACTATTGGTGTACAAAAATGCCATAGATTTCTTGGCGATAATTTTGTATCCTGCTACATTGCTGAATTCATTTATTAAGTCTAATAGTTTTTTGATGGAGTCTTTAGGGTTTTTTACGTACAATATCATGTCATCTGCTAATAAGGACAGTTTTACTTCTTCTTTTCCAATTTGGATACCGTTTATATCTTCCTCTTGTCTAATCGCATTAGCTAATATTTCCAGTACTATGTCTAACAGGAGTGGTGAGAGTGGGCAACCCTGTCTTGTTCCGGTTCTAAGGTGAATTTTTTTTTTTTAATTTTTGCCCATTGAGTATGATGTTGGCTGTGGGTCTGTCATAGATAGCTTTTATTACGTTGAGGTAAGATCCTTCTATTCCTACCTTGCTGAGAATATTTATCAAGAACGGGTGCTGTATTTTGTCAAATGCTTTTTCTGCATCAATTGATATGATTGATTTTTATCTTTTAATTTGTTTATGTGATGTATCACATTTATTGATTTGCGGATATTGTACCATCCTTGCATCCCTGGGATAAATCCTACTTGGTCGTGGTGTATGATCTTTCTGATGTACTGTTGGATCTGATTTGCTAGAATTTTGTTGAGGATTTTGGCATATTTTTCATGAGGGATATTAGCCTATAATTTTCTTTCATTGGGTTGTCTTTTCTGATTTTGGTATTAGGGTAATGCTGGCTTCATAGAATGAGACTGGAAGTGTTCCTTCCTCTTGAATTTTTTTGAATAGTCTGAGGAGGCTAGGTTTTAGAGATTCCTTAAATGTTTGGTAAAATTCCCCTATGAAGACATCTGGCCCCGGGCTTTTGTTTTCTGGGAGCTTTTTAATTACTGCTTCAATTTCTTCCGTAGTGATTGACCTATTGAGATTTTTAGATTCTTCCTGATTAAGTTTTGGAATGTTGTACTTTTCTAGGAATATGTCCTTTTCCTCAAGGTTGTCCAGTTTCTTGGAGTAGAGTTGTTCATAATATTCTTTTACAATCCTCTGTATTTCTGTAGGGTCTGCTGTAATTTCTCCTTTTTCATTTCTGATTTTGTTTATTAGGGTCCTCTCTTTTGCTTCTTGGTGAGCCTGGCTAGAGGTTCATCAATCTTGTTTATCCTTTCAAAGAACCAGCTCTTGGTTTCATTGATCTTTTGTATGGTCTTCTTGGTTTTCATGTCATTTATCTTCACTCTGATTTTTATAATTTCCTTCCTTCTGCTTACACGGGGCTTTTCTTGTTGCTCTCTTTCTAAATCTTCGAGTTGCAGAGTTAGGTAAATTATTATCATTGATTCTTGTTTCCTACAGTAGGTTTGTAGAGCTATGAACTTCCCTCTCAAGACTGCTTTCTCTGTGTCCCATAGATTTTGGATTGTTGTGTTTTCATTTTCGTTTGTTGCAATGAGGTTTTTTATTTCTTCTTTGATCTCTGTGGTAACCCAGTCATTGTTTAATAGCATGCTGATTGGTCTCCATGTGTTTGATTTTTTTTGGATTGTTTTTATTGTGGTTCATTTCCAGTTTTATTTCTTTGTGATCTGAGAAGATGCTTCATATGATTTCTATCTTCTTGAATTAGAAGAGACTTTGCCTGTGCCCCAATATATGGTCCATCTTTGAGAATGACCTATGTGCACTTGAAAAGAATGTATATTCTATGGCTTTGGGGTGAAGTGGTCTGAAGATATCTATTAAGTGAATCTTCTCTAGTGAGTCATTTAGGACTTATGCTTCTTTGCTGATTTTTTGTTTAGAGGATTTGTCCTGTGTGATAGTGGAGTATTAAAGTCCCCTACTAGGATTGTATTGCTGTCATTCTCTCCCTTGATGTCTTCCAGAAGTTTTTTGTTTGTTTGTTTGTTTGTTTTATGTATTTGGGTGTTACTGTATTGGGTGCATATATGTTTACCAGAGTTATTTCTTCTTGTTGAATGGCTCATTTTAGTATAATGAATTGGCCTTCCTTATCTCTTTTTATGCCTTTCACTTTAAGATCTAATTTGTCAGATATAAGTATTGTTACTCCAGCTTTTTTTTCATTTCCATTCGCCTGAAAAACCTTTTTCCATCCCTTCACCATCAGTCTGTGGGCATCTTTTTTTCTGAGGTGGGTTTCCTGTAGACAGCAGATATGTGGGTCATGTATTCTTATCCACTCAGTTACCCTATGTCTTCTGATTGGAGCATTTAATCCTTTTACATTTAAAGTTATTATTGATAAATATTTGCTTGTCGCCATTTTCATTCTTTACCCCTGGGTTCCTTCTTTGCTTCCTATTTTTACTTTTTACAGCAGGCCCTTTAACATTTCTTGCATTGCTGGTTTGGTAGTACCAAACTCCCTTAGTTCTTTCCTTTCCTTGAAGCTCCTAATTTCACCCTCAATTTTGATTGATAGCCTTGTTGGATACAGTATTCTTGGATTCAGACCTTTCCTTTACATGACTTTGTATATTTCATTCCATTCCCTTCTTGCCTGATGTGTTTCTGTTGAGAAATCAGTCGCTAGTCTGATTGGGGAGCCTTTGTAGGTAACTTTCTTTCTCTCTCTGGCTGCTTTTAAGATTCTTTCTTTGTCATTGGTGCTTGCCAATTTAATTATAATGTGCCTTGGCGTTGGTCTTTTGGGGTTCTTTTTGTTTGGATCTCTCTAAGCTTCTTGTATTTGTGTGGAGTTACCCTTTCTTATATTGGGAAAGTTCTCTGTCATTATTTCTTCCAATAAGCTTTCTATTCCTTGTTCAGTTTCCACTCCTCTGGCACCCCTATTACATGAATATTGTTCCTTTTTGTGTTGTCCCAAAGTTCTCTTAGGCTCTCCTCCTGCTTTTAATTTTTTTTTTTCTATAAGATTCTCTTTGGGTATTTTTTTCTATCTTGTCTTCTAGGTCACTGATGAGATCCTCTGTTTCATCTAGACAACTGTTAATGCTTTCTATTGAGTTCTTTATGACAGTGATGTCACTTTTCATTTCTTCTTGGTTCTTCAACATTACCTCTTGGTTTTTTCCCATATTGTTGAATTTGTCTTCCATTCTTCTCAACCACTTTATGACCATTTCTCTGAATTCCTTCTCTGACAAGTTAGTTGCCTCCAATTCATTTACGTTCTTTTCTAGTGATGTCTGTTTCTTTTTCATATGCGGACTGTTTCTTTGTCTCCCTTTGGTCTCTCCTCTCTGGGTGTCTGTTTAAGTGGTTCTCTCTCTCTCTCGTTGATTTAAATGCAGAAAATACCACACAACAAGGCACACTGCACAAAATACTGAACGCAGAAATATTCACGATACTAATAAACCAAAAAAAGGTAGCCACCAGAGAAAAGAGAATTAGGGGAGAGAGGAGTAGTAAAAGAAAAAAGGGTGAAGGATAAAGAAAAGAGCGTGCAAGAATGAAATTGGGAAAGGGATGAAGAAAAAGGGTGAGAGAGCTAGGAAAGAGAGATAAATAAAAGATGGGAAGAAACTATATAGGGTTGAGATTCTCATAGAATAGCCACTAATTTCAATGAATGTCAGCAACAGATACCTAGAGATGAATGCCAAACATAAAAAATCACTATTTTCAAGCGAGGTGAGGAAACCAGCGGCAACAAAAAAAACCAAAAAATAAAAAAATAAAAAATTTTAAAAAATAAAAAAACAGTATAATCAACAATCAAGCTAACAACAGCAGAGAGAGAGAGAGAGAGAGAGAGAGAGAGAGAGAGAGAGAGAGAGAGAGAGAAAGAGAGAGAGAAAGAGAGAGGAGACATAAGAGAAAAAAATGTGAGTAGTGTAGAACGAGAAGAGTGAGATGAGTATGGACTAAGTGCAGGGGATTGGAAATTAGATATAAGAGTAGGGTGAAATTTTCATAGGGAGGTTAAAAGAGGGGGTAGGGATAGTTTAAAGCAGGACTGTGGTAAGAGACTGGGCAGGAACAGGAGAAAGGTGAGGAAGAGAGTGTTGGTATAAAGGTAAGATTGAGATTGAGTAAAGTGATGCTCAAAGGAGAAATGAAAATAGAACGTGGAACACGAATCTCAAAATAAATTAAGGAGAAATTAAAATTAAACTGAAAAAGGTAAAATAGTAGTAGTAATACTATTGAATAAAAATAAAATCATAATAATTAAAAAAGTAAACTCAAGTGAGAAAAAAAGGAGAAAGAAAAAAGTTAGTTTCTTTGGTAAAAGGTGAAAAAATAAAAATAAAAATGTACAGTAATGAGGGTCATTCACTTTCTTTTTTACTCGGTTTGACTCTCTTTTGTTCTGTCAGGTGTTTAGGGGAGGATTGAAGTTACCTGTGATACACTGCTCTTCCTTGTTGTCGATCACAGTCCTAATATTAAAGTGGGCAGTATTTCTTTGTTTCCAGACTGCCTGTTTACAGAATGGTCAGTTTGTTGTTCAGCCTCTGGGTGGCAGTATTCCTGGGATGCCCTTCAGGGCTCCCTGTCCTCTCTAGCCACTATGTAGACCTCGCTTTCCTTACAGCACTCAATACTGGCTTGGGGGATAGTCTTCCCCAAATCTGGTTGTTTGGTGCTCTTCCCTGCTCTAAACCTCAGGTTCCATAAAAAAAGAATGTTCCTCGCAGTCTCTGTCAGTGACTCCAACTGGATGCTCCTATGTGATGAGCTTAACAGTCAAAAGCGAGGATTTAATGAGAGAAGAAATAAAATAAAATCCCAGTCCCTTCCGCGCTTCCTCTCTGCCCTGGCATTAGCAGCTGGGAAACTGGCAGGGTCCAAGGCTGCCGTCTGGCACCCAATCCAGCTATGGGCCAATTTTTTCAAAATTCCTTTCTGCCAGCAGCCCCATGGGTTCCCTTCCCCCTCGTGGATTTTGCTGGCTCTGGGGGGGGCAGAGGGGTTTGAGGGGTGCAGATTTCCCCTGTGCGCCCGCTCGCACACACACACACTCGGTTGTCTCTCACCTGGAACAAATCGCAACTTTATCTCAGCGAATTCCAATTTTCTCATGGAAGGGCGCATGGATTCTCTGAATCTGTGTCTCCATGGGCTCTGGTGATCCTGGAGTCCTGGATGGTCCTGGGGCACCTAAGCTGCAGGGCTTGTGTATGTGTTGGCTTGTGATGCTAGGCACTCTCCCCTTTGGGATGGAGCGGACACCACCACAGAGCCACGCTCCAAGATAAAACTCAGCACCAAGCGCTTGCCTTGTGCTCTCCTGCAGACCCCAGGCTAAAACTCACTCCCAGCTGAATCTCCTGAGCAAATTCGGGTTGGGTGTAACTGGCTTCAGCAGCTCACTGGGTCTGCTCCCGAAGAAGATGCAGGACCTGTGCCTGTATATGGCCGCCATTTCCTAGAGTATATAGCTCTCCAAATATATATATATTTTAAAAAGACAAATGATAGAGCTGGAGTGTACATCAGAATGCTGCAGGAGCTGCCCAAGCTGGTTTGGCTCAGTGGATAGAGTATTGACTTTGGACTAAATGGTTTCGGGTTGGACTCAGGTCCAGGTCACATACCTTGCTTGCAGGCTCAATCTCTGCGCTGATCGGGGCATGTGCAGGAGGCAACCAAGTGATGTTTCCCTTTCTGTGTCTCTTCCTCTTCCTCCCTAAAACCCAGTGGGAAACCAGGCTGGTTTGGCTCAGTGGATACAGTATCAGCCTGCAAACGATCCGGACCCTCACACAGCCCCCGCCACACCTGCCGTACCTGCGCCCCAGTGACAAGTCATTTCCATGAGTTTTCTGTTGTTCAGTTTTCTGCTGCTTTGCAGTGATTTCCTATAAGGTTTCTAAAACTGAGATATAATGTGCTTTCTGCATTTTACCAGGCATTGTTTCACGGATTTGCCCGAATTGAACAGACACCTTTCCACAGTATGCTGAAAGTGAGCTGTGATGTAGACTTGGTTTCCAATGTTGACTCCGTTTTGTGCTCATTTCAGGGAATTCTCAGTGATTCATCACACTTCCATGGTGCTTACTCCTCTATTTTATATATATTTCCCCGTATTGTACAAGAGAACTTTCCATACACCTCCCTCACACTGTGTAGTGATTTCCCTGGAGCCCAACAATTTTTCCAGGGCACTGTTCCTAGTGAGAGAATCCCCAGTAGTTTCTAAGATTGTAGTGTAGTGTGCTCTCTGCTGGTTGCCACGCACTTCTCACATCATGCACACACCATTCTGCACTCTTTTGGGGTCTTGACAAGTGATTGCCAACAGTTTTCCTCATGTTAATTACGTTAAGTTTTGTTTCAAGTGAATTCTCAGGACTTCCAACCATGTGCTAAGGTGCAATCACACCTCTATGTAAGGCATTTCCCCTTAATGTATAAACACATTTCTATATGTTTCCTCATGTTCCCAAAAGATTTTCACTTGTTTGGAAACTATAGGGTGGAAGTAACTTCCTCTTTTCAAGCATCTCCTTCTGGTTTCTAACACTGTGCTTGGTGTGCTCCCTGATCAATTTCAGAGACGTACCGAAATGGTAAAAACACCTTTCTGCACTCTGCTCAAAGTGAGATGTGATTTGCACTAGTTTGCCTAGGGTTTTGCTCAGTTTCCTGATCCTCTCAGTTAGTTCTCAATGTATTCTCACTTCTTTAGTGTGCTTGTACCTCTGTTTCAGGGTTTTTTCCGCAGTGTACAAGAACCTTTCTATATTCTGTCCTCGCAGTGACAAGGCATTTCCATGAGTTTTCTATGTTGTCCAGTTTTCTGCTGCTTTGCAGTGATTTCCTACAGGGTTTCTAAAACTGGGGTATAGTGCACTCCCTGCACTTTGCCATGGATTTCTCCAATTCTGCAAACAGGCTTCTGCACTGTTACCTGATTATTAGAAGTGATTTCCAACAGTAATCCCAGTGTTTATTGTATCTCTTTTTTTAATTTTGCATCTGAGCAAAATTTCAGATGTTCTGAACCTGGGCTCTGGTGCTATTAATTGCTCCATGTAAGGCAATTCCACTGTTTGCATGAACATATTTCTACACCCTTTCCTCCAATAGCAGGGTGATTTCCTCTCGTTTCAGATTCGTGAATTAAGAGTGTTTCTGACAGTGAGCTGTAAGGTGCTAACTGCTCTTAAGCACTGATTTTCCCTCATTGTCAAGCACCTTTCTACACTCTGTCCCCATGTTCGCAAGTGAATTTCACTGGTTTGCATTTGGTATAAATGACTACTTCTTTTCAAGGAGTTCCCAGTTGTTTTCAACACTGTTGAGTCATAGAGTGTACTTCCTGTTGTATGTCAGGCATTAACCCAGATTGCATAAACACCTTTCTATGTTCTTACCTCGCAGTGAGGAGGAATGATTTACACTTTTCTTCTATTTCAGTATCCTGTTGCTTTTGAGAGCATCCTCGGTGTTTTTTTGTTTTGTTTTGTTTTTGTTTTTGTTTTGTTTTTTCCCCCTTATTTTATTTTATTTTATTTTTAATTTAATAACATAAAGTATTACAAAGATTAGTACAAATATCTCTTTTTTCCCCTGCCCTTCCCCCAGCCTCCCCTCCCCCGAGTGGTCTGTGTCCTTTGGTTATGCTTAAATGCATGCATAACAGTCCTTTGGTTGATCTATTACCGTCCCCCCATTCCCCCTCTGTCCTTGTTGCTTTAATTTGACAGATTGTTTGATGCTGTTCTGCCTCTGAATCTGTTTCTGTTCAACAGGTCATAATGGTTATTATTATCCATAGATGGGTGACGACATGTGGTATTTTTCTTTCATTGACTGGCTTATTTCACTTAGCATTATGTTCTCCATTTCCATCCATCCTACTGCAAATGCTAGGAACTCATTCCTTTTCACAGCAGCATAGTATTCCATTGTGTAGATGTACCACAGTTTTCTAATCCATTCATCTGCTGATGGACATTTAGGCTGATTTCAAATCTTAGCTATGGTAAATTGTGCTGCTATGAACACAGGGGTGCATATATCCTTTCTGATTGGTGTTTCTGGTTTCTTGGGGTATATTCCCAGAAGTGGGATTGCAGGGTCAAATGACACTT
>PVJC01051033.1:0-11603 GCA_004026665.1 Murina feae | reverse complement strand
GCACCCCAACTCCTGCTGGGAAAAAGTGAAAACCACACACGGCCAAGGTAGCCTGGGGCTAGAGCCCAGCTCGGAGTTCATGGCCACAGCAGGAGGTGCGGATGGGGCACGGAAAGAACGACTCAGATGGTGAGATGGGATGGGCAGTATGAGGGGCAGGGCATCTGGAGTTGGACTGTCTGGGCTCAAAGCTGCCTGAGCTAATCACGAGGGAAAGTCACTAACCCCCTGAACCCCTGTTTCCTCGTCTGCAAAAAGGAAGGGAGACTAGGCCCTGTGAGACTGCCATGCGGTTGACTCCCTGCATTCTCATTCGCAGGCCCATCGTGGTCAGAGGGTTGAGGGCCATCTGCCAGGACAACTGCTGAACTCCCTCCATTCTGTGGGCCCTGACGGTTGCCAAAGCACTTCGGCAAAGGCGAGGAAACTGGAGAGTGCTGGAAGCAGGAGGAGAGGAACAGTCTAATGTGATACTCTCACCCCAAAGCCCAGAGCGGTGGGAACAGCCCCGGCTCACACAGCTTGTCACACAAAGCTGAGACCCAACCACTTGTCAGGTCCTGGTTTCTGCCCCCTCCTTTCAGGTGACAAGACTCACAGCGTTTGGTGGGTGAAACTCTGCCCCCCACCCCCACTGTCCCCGCCACCCCCGCCGCAGGCCAGGAAAGGGATCCAGGGCAGCAGCTCCCTTGTGAGACTGGGTGAGAGGAGCTGAGAGGCTGGCCTGGCCCTGTAGCCCAGCGTGGGGGGGGATAGGGAGGAGAATGGGGGGGTAGTAGGGACATGTGGCCAGCCAGGCCTGGCAGCCGCACACGCTACTCTTACTGTCAGCACCAGCCACAGATTAGGAAATGTCATGTTTCAAAGGCAGTGCTTTCCATTTGCTGTCCAGGAAAGGAAAAGCAGAGCCAAGCCAACTCCCAGGGTCCTGCACTAGCAAAGAGGCCAGCATTTGGGCCCCAGCTGGCTCCGGCCCCTCCTCCTGCAGGCCCTCTGCAGATGCCCAGAGTGACAGTGTCTCCTGGAGTTCATCCCGGCCAAGGACAAATGGGTTTCACAGCTTATCCAGGGAGGGAGGGGCATGTCATGACTCACCAAGTGTGACCCACCTTTGGTCCACCCCCCCCCCACACACACACACCTCCCCTGACACTCCCCAGCTACATTCTGAGCCACAGCTCTGCGCAGCCTCTCACTCAGCTGCCTCCTGGCTCTGCCTCCTGGGATCAGCAAGCTGCCCTGGACCCTTCCTGCAGGGGCAGGTGCCCAGCCTCTGCCCTCGCCCAGCCCAGCCAGCCCCTGACCCGGGCTCCCCACTCTGCAGGCGGGATGGAAAGTCTCAGACCCGGAGAATGAAATGACACCTTCTCCCTCTTAGCTTGCTCTCCCTGCTGTTACTTTCCTCTTCCTCCCCAGCCTCATCAGAGACAATAATAAACACGTCTCCCTCCCATCGCCTCTGGAAATGAAGGCGCTTCTTAATTACAGAAGGAATGTCATGATACTAGCAATTAATTAATTCTAATCTGGCCCGGAAGAGAGGTCAGACGTGCAACCACCCCTACACTCCGGAGCCAGGACCACCCCCCGGATATTGTGATTGAAATAGATTTGTATGGAGTCATTACATACTATCTGCAATCAATCCATTACCATAAACTTAAGCTTCCACAATCTTTCATGGTAAATGAATTTCGAAATCACATTTCCCAACAAGCACTGCCTCAAGTCAACCCTTATTTATCTAATAACACCATGCAAATATTTTATTATATTTCAATGAAATGTGTCTGAAACTATTACCTTGTGCTGCCTTTGGAGCGGGGAAGGAAGGGCTGGTGGGAGGTGGGGCGACTTCCCCCTGCAGCTGCTCAGAGCAGAGGCATCCCTCCCCATGACACCCACACTTTCCGGCCCCCACTCCAGGCCTCCAGCCTCTTCACGGAGGTGGGCCTACAAGCAGAGCCTTCCTACCCCAGTGGAGCTGAGGATGTGCTGGTGCTGGGCAAATATAAGCCCCCACAGAGAGGAGGGACCTGCCAACCCCAACAGCCCCCTGCCCACGCTGAGCCACAGACCAAGATGAGCCCTGATCCACGGGAGTCTGCCTGCGCTGTGTCTGACTGTGGGTCACCTTGCTGAAATTCTTCATCATCTTGCGTAAGGGCCCCACATTGCCATTTTGCACCAGACGAGACCCCAGGTCCCCGGCCAGGGTGCACTGGTTTCCACAAACACCTCTCATACACACTGTCCCCACAGAGGGTTGCCTATGATCCAGCAGCTAAGCCCTCCTGGTCAGAGGAGGCCCTTCCTGGCTTTTCCTTCCCCTGTCCAGCCCCCTTCCTGGCACAGTCCCCACGCCCCCCCCCCCGAAGAGTGCTCGCCACGGAGGCTTGTGCAGTGAGCAGCAGGACACACTGGACCTGGACCCAGGTGCTGGAGGGACCCGAGTCAGGGGGGCTCCCTGGCCTGCACTGCTGGCAACACTGATGCCAGGCCACCAACTAGGGGCAGCTGGACTTGGGGACAGAGCTGCCCCAGGGACTTACCCTTGGCCCATGGCCACTGTGGTGACGGAGTCAGAAGCAAGTGTCTCCAGTGCCCCGTCCCTGGAGCACAGTCTTCCTCGCTGATCTTGGGAGGATTGGCCGCTTGTTGGCCAAAGCTCCCAAATGGCCATTTGCTTATTTCAGCTTCAGGGCCCCTTCAGCCGAGAACCCACTTTCCAGGGGCCGGCAGACATCCACAAAGCAAGCCTGCGTGCACCTCGCCCTCCAGGCTCTGGCCTCTGGTTTTCTCACCGGCGAAAAGGGAAGGAACATCTCCCACGAAAGTCTCTCAGAGCGTTTGCAGAGATGAGGCGGATGGGGGGTTAAAGCACTGTGAGGAGGTTGATGGTGTCTGGTTGTCCAGTCCTCAAGCCAGTGTGTCCAGGTGAAGCGGATCCTCTGCGACCTGCCTTCGGTGCTCCCCCAGCCCGCGTGCCCTGTGCAAGCCTCACACATCCCCGCCCGCCATACCCCCAAATATTCCTCCTTCCTCCATGGCACTTCATCACAACGTCTGTCCTTAGTCAGAAAGGCAAGGAGGGCTTTGCAAACGGGCACATCAGAAAGCAGAATGGATGGTAACAGAGCGGGGCACTCAGGCCGATTAACGAATGGCTTGTTCCCTCCTCGCTCTGCCTGCTGCATCGGATCCCCCACCATGGGACAGAGACCTCAGACCTGGGTTTGGCTCCCAGGCAGCCAGGGGTGTGGAAGCCCACATGCCTCTCACCACCCGTCTCTGAGGCTAAGCTTCCTCCACTCCAGCCCCATTTCGGTTTAAGCGTCTGCCTGTCTTCTCTCGCTCCCCACGTACCCATTCTTACACATTTAATCCACACCATGACTTTGTGAGGCCTTGGGACAGGTGAGGAAATGGAGGTCACAGACTTAGTTAGATTGAGGTTCTAACCTGGACCTGTCTAACTCCAGGCCAGGCCACATTCCATGACTCAGGGCAGCCTGGGGCTCGGCCTCTCCCCCAAGCATTTGCATTTTCAAAAAGCCTGCTCACACAGTAAAACCTGGGCTCTGGAACCCCGAAAGGTCTCCATTCACCCATCCATCCAACAAACATTGACTTTGTGCCGACAAACGCCAGGCACCCTTCTAGGCACTGGGCACACCCGACACAGCCTGTGCCTCCAGGAGCTTACATTCAGGCCTTCGGTCACGGCCCTCTGGTCCATCCAGAAGCTGCACGGGGCCTGGCTCAGAGGCCCAAGTGCCACCACTCAAGTCTGAAACCAAGAGAGAGGAGCCGGGGCCAGGGCCTGCCTGCCTCCCAGCCTAGGCCCTTCTCTCCCTGGCCTCCCGCGATGTGAGGAAAGTCAGAGTCACTGCTCTTGGGAGGGGGGGATTCGAGGGAACAGCATGGAGAAGAGGGTTCAGGATGGAGCATCTTCCCAGAATGCCCCTAATTGTGCCCTGTAAGAACACTCACTGCGAGGAGCCTCCGCTGTGTGAGAATTCGTGTGTGTGTGTATGTGTGTGTGTGTGTGTGTGAGAGAGAGAGAGAGAGAGAGAGAGAGAGAGAGAGAGAGAGAGATCATTCAATCCTAAGTGCCCTGAAGGCAAAGATGTGAGCCTGTTTCTCAGGCATCCCCGCCCAGCTGCATTCTGGGAGTTTAAGCAGGTGGACTGACCACAGGAAAATCTGCCTGACTGACAGACTGAGTGCAGACCAGCCCAGCCGGCTGCGGGCAGGGCTCCTCCTCCTCTCGCCCTGTCCCTGTCTCTCCTCCTCCTGCCTCTAATCACCACGGTGACAGATTGACAGAAGAGCCCCCACCAGATAAAACTGCCTCTGGGCCTGAGCACTGAACATAAAACATTTAGGGGAAATCATCCAAGAACAGTTGGCACCACAAATAAACTGCTTTAAACACTCGACTATAAGCAACCAGTTTGACACTGGCACAGCCCATCCCTGGCATCAGCCTGGGCACCTTCCTGGGTGCCCACCGCCCCTCTTGGGGACTCGTGATCATGGCCAGGAGCCCTCCTTCCCACAGGCCTGTTCCAGGAAGCCCCAACCTGGAGGACACGAAGCCCGGAAACGCTCCTTTTGGGAATCCTTTCTCGCCAGCCCACCACTGTCCTGGCACAGGGCTGAGGAGTCAAACAGGCCTGGCCGAGCCTCAGCTCATCCCATGGAGGCCTTCACAAGCCCGTGTCTCCATCCCTCTCACTATGTGAGTAGCATTTAGGACCCAAGGAGGAGTTTCACATCTTCCCTCCTCTGGCCTGCACCATGGCCTGTGTGGGGTGTACCACTCCATCCTGAACTGCACAAAAGGCCCCAGGATCTGCCCAGGCCAGAGAGCTGGCAGGTGGCAGAGCTGGGACAGAAACCCAGCTCTCTTCCTTTCTCCCTGGGCTTCCAGGACCACTGCCTCTTGGCCCACACATGGGTGCCTCTTCAGGCTCAGAGGTGATCACTGTGGGTCCTGGGCACAGGATCAAGGGAGGTCAGGCGGGTCCAGGAAGAAGCAGCCTTGGGGAGGGGTTCTGGGTGCCTGCCTGGCTCCATGGGTGGGGCCTGCCACTGTGCCTTGGCTGTCCTGCTCACCCCACCCCAAGCCATGCTCCCCTCCTAAGGGACACAGGGCAGGTCTGCTCAGGCAGGATGCCTGGCCACAGGAGCTGAGTGAGTCCCTCAGCTTGCTCCCCACTATGGTGCTCCCAGGAGCCTTGAAGCAGCTGAGATTCCAGCCCTAGGCCAGGCACAGCTGCTTCGTTCCTGGGCATGATCAGCAGAGCACATCTAAGGGTGTCTCTCACCCAAGTCCCTAGTATGCGCAAGAGACCTTCTTCACACTCATGAAATACATGGCCCCTCCCACAATGCTGGCCTCATCTATACTAATAAAAGGGTAATATGCTAATTAGACTGACATCTTCCGGACATCCTTCCAGACAAAGCCACGGTGGCAGGGACCAAGGCAGAGGCGGTTAGGGGCGATCAGGCTGGCAGGGGAGGGCAGTTGGAGGCCAGCAGGCCAGCAGGAGAGCAGTTAGGGGGCAATCAGGCCAGCAGGGGAGCAGTTAGGGGCCAATCATGCCGGCAGGCAAAGGCAGTTTGGGGTGATCAGGCAGGCAGGCAGGCGAGTGGTTGGGAGCCAGTAATCCCAGATTGCAAGAGGGATCCTGGATTGGAGAGGGTGCAGGTGGACTGAGGGACCCCCCCCATGCACAAATTTTGTGCACCAGGCCTCTAGTCCTATATAATAAAAGCCTAATATGCTAAGTGTCTGGTCGTCCAGTTGTCCATTCAACCAATCAAAGCATAATATGCTAATTATATGCTAAGGCCGCTCAACAACTCACTATGACATGCACTGACCACCAGGAGGAAGATGCTCTGACTGGTAGGTCAGCTTGCTGCTGGGGTCCAGCCAATTAGGACTGAATGAGATGGGCCAGTCACACCCTGGAGCCCTCCTGTGGTCCCTCCTCAGCTGGCCAACCTCCCGTGTCCCTCCCTGACACCAATCATGCACCAGTGGGGTCCTTCAGCCTGGCCTGAGCCCTCTCACAATCTGGGACCCCTCACGGGATCTCAGAGTGCTGATTTTGGCCCAATCCCACAGGCCAGGCCGAGGGATTTCATACACCAGGCCCCTAGTTTAACTATAAGATTGGCCTTTATGTCACCATTTAATAAATGAGAAAACCAGGAGCTTGAGTCATTTATAACTAAGGATTGTCAGAATCTTCAGGTGCTCACTTCTGCTGCCAAATCATTGGTGCTGCCAAACACATGCCAGGCAGTCACCTCTGCTGGTGGCCTCACTGCAGGCCAGACCTCTGAGGCCTTCTTGTCAGGATGCCCTCATCTATCTTGGTCCCAGCTGGGCTCTGGTCACTAGATGCATTGCCTGCCTCACCGCCCTGCTGACTCTTTCACTTAACGCGCATCCTTAAAGACCAGCCCGGCACCAGGTACTGTGTGCCAGCTGGGAACACAAGTGATCACAGTCCCACCTGGCAGGAGCCTTGTGGTGGGGGTAGGGAGCAGGGTGCAGTCACACTGTGGGGGTTTCCATGATGTGAAGCAAGGGGGCTCTGGCACACTGCCGTGAAAGCCCTGGACTGGGCTTGGAAGATAAAAGGGACCTGGAACTGCACTGAGAAAGGGTGGCCAGGCTAAGGTGCGGAGGAGGCAGGCAGCCCAGGCAGAGGACGTATTTTCTGCTTGGACTGTAAGCATTTCATCTGGATGCAGCAGAGACCGGATGGGGGCAAACCAGGAGAGAGGAGGCCGGAGGGGGGAGCAGAGGCCACGCTGCACAGAGGCAGGCCAGACTTCAGCTAACTGGGGCCTGAGAGCAAAGGGATCTACTGAGAGCAAAGGGATCTACTGAAGGGTTTGAAGCCGCAGAGAGGTAAGAACCATCTGGTCTGAACAGAGAAAGGGATTGGAAGAGGCAAAGCTGAAAACGAGGTAAATTTGGGAGCTAAGGAGCAGCAGGAATGAAGGGACAGCGACATGTTTAAAGAGACTGCAGGGTCGTGTGGCTGGACTCAGCATGTTTAGAAGATGGGAAGCGAAAGCCATCAGCGCTGGTGCCAGGGTTTCTGATGGGCAGCCAGGCAGAGGGCAGGAGTCAGAGCCTAGAGCGCAGAGCGAACAGTGGGCCCTCCCACAGCCTGTGCTGCCCTTGAACTCACTGAGGGCAGAACACAGGAGGAGCAGGGTGGCAGGGAGGGGTTAGGAGTTAAGTTTGGGGGATACCCAGCGAAGAGGAGGATACACAGGAGGTGGAAGTAGAGGGAGATGCCAGAGCCATCAGCTGGTGGATCAGGACTGAAGCCTTGGGATGGGATCAAGTACCTAAGGGGGGTGAGTGACACAGCAGTGACAGAGGCAGGGAACTGAGCCTGAGAAACATCCCAACCCTCAGTGAAAAGAGAGGAGAGGAGTTCACAGCCGAGAAGCAGCCAGGGAGGTGGGGAAGAACGGAAGGAGCTGCACCATGAAAACCAGAAGCAGAGGTCAGCGAGGCCCGGAGACCTGAAGGCTCAGGCAGGACCAGAGCCAGGCCGCCAAGTGCCCTGGTGACACTTAGGTGGCAGTGACCGCAGCAGGGTGGCAGGGCGACAGCCCAGCACTTGTAATCGGGTGGTTTTATGTGCCAAATGGACTGGACCAGGGGTGCCCAAGCATTCGGTTAAATGTTATTCTGAGTGTCTGTGCAGGTGATTTGGAGGCGCTTAACATGACGTCGCCTCCTGGGTGGGGTCCCGGCATTGGGAACTTGACTAGAGCGGAGGCTGATCCTCCATGAGCAGAGGGACGCCTTCCTGCCCAGGGCCTTCCGGGCGGCCCTTGCTCCTCCCTGCGGGCAGACTGCCACTGAAATACTGGCTCTTCCCGGGCTTCATCCTGCCACTTTCAAGATGGAACGACACCACCAGCTCTCCTGAGATGCCAGCTTCCTGATGTGACCATCGGGACGTCTCAGCCTCCATAATCGTGTCAGTGAATTTCCTATAATGAATCTCCTTTTAGCTCTGGTGGCCAAGTCATGAGCCAGAGAATGTAGGCTCGGGGGGCTGGGGGCTGGGGGCGGGGGGAATGGAGCCAGGGCAGGGAAAAGAAACAAGGGACCCTCCATGAGAGTGAAAAACACACTTAGTGGAAGAAACAAGCTAAGGAAGAGGGCTCGGTGGATGGGAAGCTGAGGTCAAAGTGCAGACGTAGAATTTCCAAGTGGGGGTGGGGCCATTCTGGACAATAAGATTCGGATGTCCCTGCGGGAGTGGCTGCTGGATTACAGTGAAGAAGGGGACGATGCAGGCACCTCGCCTTACTGCTCTTCACTTCGACACTCTTCACAGCTGTTGCATTGTTTACAAGTTGAAGGCAAGACCATCCGCCAGCAAACAGATGCGGACTCCTTTCGCTGCAGTACTCACTCTGTTGTGCTGGTCTGGAACCCAACCCACAACACCTCCACCTGCTCCAGGGCCTCTATCTGCCACCCCCTCCTCCTTCCCTGGCCCCCAACCCCTGTATCCGCTCTCCCATGGCAGCTCCACCTGGTCATTCTCCCTCTCCTCCCTCTCTGTCTCTTCCACTTCCCTCTCCCTCCCTTCCGGTTCCCTGGATTGCCCTATCTCCGCGGGCTCCTCCAGCTGCACCTCACTCTCTCCTCCCAGCCTCTGCCAGCCTCTCAGCGCTGCCTCCCTTTGTGTTCTCCCTTTCCTCCTGGCTTCTCTCCTTTCAAATCAAATCAACAAGCATTTATTGAGTCTGATCCCTGCCTCTCTCTGCTCCCTTCCCCGTCTCTCCTTGGCCTGGACTCCCACCACCTCCAGGGCCCTGTGGTGGGGCTGTGCACCCTGGAGCCAGCCCATGCGTGGCTGTCAGAGCAGCCCCTGAGGATGAGGGAGTGAGGGCAGACCCTCCTCCCCAGGTCCCCCTCCAGGCAGCCCAGCAGCATTTCTTATTTAGAGAAATGATTTAGCATCCTGCTTCTGCCATCTCCTGCCATGGCGCCAGGCCCTGATATGTGATGAAAATATCAACGTTAAATCAACTCTGACAACTGCTGTTCTCCTGCAGTGTCACTGCAGCCGAGGGCCCAGCGAGCCAACAGCTCCTGCAGGACCTCAAGGGCCAGGCGCCCAGCAGCTCTCAGAGCTGCCCAGCCCCTCGCCTGGCAGGCAGGCCCCATGCTGCCGGCACACCACACCACAACTCACCCCCCTCTGCTCAGTCTCCTCGTCCTAGAGAGTGTTTACTGCACCACTGATACAAAATTCCAAGTCATGAGCCAGAGAATGTAGGCTCGGGGGGGAGAGGGGGGCTGGGGAGGTGGGAATGGAGCCAGGGCAAGGAAAAAAAACAAGGGACCCTCCATGAGAGTGAAAAACACACTTAGTGGGAGAAACACACTTAGTGGAATGAAAACTGATCAATTGATTCTTTACGACGTGCATGGCACTATGCGAGCACAAGGCCACATGGCAACTTTTTTAAGTTTCACGTCAGTTCTGGCAGGTGGAAACCACATCCCATGTTAGAGGTTTTTTAGCACCGAGGCTAGGAGATGCTACGGCGCTTTCCTGAGGACACACAGCTAACAAGCAGAGAGCCTGGGCTAGGACCTTGCTCTGTCTGGCTCAAGCCCAAGGAATCATAACAAACTGAGCTGGCTGAGGGCGTCTGGCTGCAGCACTCAGAGTCCGGCTTGGACATGGACAGAGGCTGTGACTCTCACAAGGCCAGCAACGCTGGGGCCCTCTCCCTAGCGTCTGACCACCAGCCCGGGATGAATTGGTGCACCCTGCCTGAGGCTGTTGGGCGACAGTTGGTTAGATCTTTGCACCCTCTGCTCCTCCCCCTGCTCACCACCGAGGCCAAGCAAGGATCCGCTGGCAACTGGAAAGGAGAAAAGAGGATGTAGGCCTGCATGAGCAGGGACCGGACAGAGGGAGAGCAGGCTAAGGGACTGGGGGCCAAAGCCAGAGAGAGCCCTGCCTCACAGGCCACGCCCATGACTAACGTCGCCCTCAAGGCCTTCTTTTCTGGGGGCAGAAGCCACGTCTCCTTTGAACCAGCAGAAGGCCAAGCACCTGGTGACCGCTCAGGAAATGCTTGCTGGCAGGTTTCTTGGCTAAGGGGGGGGGGGGGGGGGGGGGGGGGCGAGGGGACGGAGTCCCCTGAAGCCTCCAGGGGCACGACAGGGCCATGGATAGTGGCCTGGGATGAGATGATCCGATCCTCATGGAGAGGACTCAGGGGCTCTGGCAGTAGGAAGTGGGTACTGTGAGGGAGTCGCCAACCAAGCCAGTGGGTGTGGGCTGCTTTCATGGGATCACAGGTCCCAAATACAGGCGGTGTTTGTCTGTGTATGCAGGTGAGCCCTCCCAGAAGTAGGTTCATGCTTTCTATGTTCTAGAGCATCGAGGAAACCAGTGTGACCCAGGTCCGTGCTCTAGAGCAGCAAGGTCTCCAGTGTGTCCCAAGTCTGTGCTCTAGAGCAGCGAGGGAACTGGTATGCTCCAGGTCTGTACTCTAGAGCAGCAAGGGAGCCAGTGAGCCCCAAGTCTGTGCTCTAGAGCAGCGATGGAACAGTGCACCCCAAGTCCATGCTCCAGAGTGGCAAGGTTTTCAATGAACCCCAAGTCTGTGCTCTAGAGCATCAAGAGAACCAGTGAACCCTAAGTCTGTGCTCTAGAGCAGTGAGGGAACCAGTGAGCCCCAAATCTGTGCTCTAGAGCAGCAAGGGAACCTGCGCACCCCAAGTCCGTGCTCTGAAGGAGCAAGGGAAACCACAGAAATTTTTGACAACATGCACTAGCTGACCCCTCTTCCCTTAGATTGTCAAATAAAAAAATAATAGCCATCACAATAATAGCCATCCGGTATGAATGAATCAAAATTTTATCTATTTTTTGGTCAGTTCAGCAAAAAGTATAATATACGTTTTGGTGTGCCACCCAATTTTAGAAATTAGTTTATGTGTGCCGGGAGATGAAAAAGGTTGAGAATTGCTGCTCTAGGGAGATTTAGACAGAAGGTGACCAGTATGAGGACGGATGATGTCAGAAGAGAAATATTGAAGGAATTGGGCGCATGAAGCCTGGAAGGCACAGAGATAACCTACCGAGTATTTAAAGGGCCGGCGTAGAACGGACCTGACCGTGGGGCCCGTAAGTTGACTATCGTGGGAAACTGTGGAACACGATGAGCTGGGCCCCCTCTGAGGACAGAGCAGGTAGGGCTGACAGGCACACCCGGCAGCCTTGTTCACACCACGACTCACACGGAAATTGATCGTGTCTGTCCCACCCCCTGGGAAGAGGAACGGATGAGGTTACCCACAGCTACAGGTCCTCGGGGATGGTTCAGGCCACCCACATGGCAGTGCTGTGCCTGAGGGTAATTTAGAAAACGTGCCCCCTGCGCGTGCCCTGGAGAAGCTCTCACAGGTGCAGGAGCAGTGGTTCCTGTCACTGGAGGTAAGTGCATATAGACCAGATGAGGGTTGGGGGGGAAGGAGCTACTGAAGGTGCTCAAATATTAGAAAGCAGTCCCTTTCC
>PVJC01051032.1:0-11609 GCA_004026665.1 Murina feae | reverse complement strand
CCTGATACCCTGGGGAATGGGCCTAAGCCAGCAGGTGGACATCACCCGAGGGGGTCCCAGACTGTGAGAGGGCACAGGCCAGGCTGAGGGACCCCTGAGCGCACAAATTTTTGTGCACCAGGCCTCTAGTATATAATAAAAGCCTAATATGCTAAGTGTCTGGTCATCCAGTCTGCCATTCAACCAATCAATGTGTAATATGCTAATAATATGCCAAGACTGCTCAACTGCTCTCTATGAAGTGCACTGACCACCAGGGGGCAAACTCTCCAACTGATAGGTTAGCTTGCTGCTGGGGTCTGGCCAATTAGGGCTGAGCGAGTTGGGATAAACACATCCTGGAACCCTCCCAAGGTCCCTCCTCAGCTGGCCAACCTCCCGTGTCCCTCCTGGCCCTGACTGTGCACTGATGGGGTCCCTCAGCCTGGCCTGCACCCTCTTGGGCCTATGGCTTTTGATTAAAAAACAACCTTCCCCATTAACTCCAAATCAATACAGAAATGCTTAAAAAGATTCCTTTGGTCAAGAAGAAAAGTGGCGAATTATAGAGGAAGAAATTCCTATTTATGTTATATAATAGAAATTGATTTTTGATAAGTCAGCAGCTGCAAGTATTGAAGTTCAGCTCTCATGAGAAATGGTTGCTCTATTTTAGGGTTTTTGCCAAAGCTGGAACAGGTGCTAACTTTTTTTTTCTTTTTTAATCACTCGTAGCTCACAGGGGTTTAACTAGCTAGAAGGAGGCCCGCACTCAAGGGACTGATGCTCAAATGGGCTGGCGTTCAGGCAGCATGGTGCTCTGGCCAGCTTGATGCTCTGATACAATCCCCAGAGCCCTTCTGAAATAGTTGGCTATGTGGATTTCCACCCATACTAAAATTAGAATCACACCTGCCACATCCAGCATGTGTTAAGTTTCTGAAAATACTAGAGAAGGAAGATGACAAAAATATTCATACCGACATCCTTAAAGAGACTGTTGTTCTAGGACAGTGCGGGTAGGGGTGAAAGGGATGGGAGTGGGAATAATCAATGGCCTTTGCTTCCAACCTGTTATTAATGTAGGACTATGGGAATTCTTTGAGGTGGTTTGTGATAAAATTTCTGTTTATCCCTCTTTATTTTATAGTTTTCAAACATAAGCTTAGTTTTGGCAAACTTGAGTCCCTTTTATTTCTTTAAAATTAAAGTAAAATCACTTAAAATTTCACTGAGAACAGAATGCAGTGCAAAAACATGCAAAGAGGATGGTGGAGATACCACGAGGGGCTGACAGAGGAGGTGCTAAGTGGGTTTTCAGGGATAGCTGGGAAATTCACCATTTACCTATACTTGTCCAAACTCACATGCCAGCAGAGCCCACAACTTGTGTAAATGAGAGACTTGGCTGGGGCATAAAAAAATCAGTGGCGGTGGGGCTATGATGAACTGAAGAGGATGTACTCTCTAAGGCTACTCACCTCCAGCCACTTGTTGCTATGTGAGCCTGTCGGCTCAGTGCTACCAAATCTTCTGAGTTTTCAAGAGCAGCCAGAAATCTGGGTGCTGTCCAATTTTTAAAACATTGGGAAGATCAAACAAAACACATCAGCCAGCTTGTTTAGCCTGTGGGCTGCTAACCTGTGACCACTGCCCTCTACAGCTCATTGCTTCTGTACCAGTGTGAATCACTGGTTCCAGTGTGGTGTGGCATTGCCCCATCCTGCCAGCTGCCCTATCTTTTTAGGCCTGGATGTTTCCCCATCCTTCCTAAAGATCCTCCCTACCACCATCCCTCCTCATTAAGTCTCACTCAGCCTTCACTTTACCTCCCACTTTCTGGGCTTCCTCTGTCCATTCTTTCATTTAACACGTTATTGGTGCTTAGTATGTGCCAGGCACTCTTTTATACAGATTTATAGGAAGGCAAAAGCCCTACCCTTAATGAGCCCAAATTCTAATCTTCCTTGGTTTCTGCTTGCCCTTGAATCTAGAAAACTTGCAGGGAACTCAAAGTTTGATCACACCCTGGCACCTAGAGGCTGTAATAGATCCTTAGTGGTTATGTAGGAAGATTGCAATTTTCACTGAAACATGGAGCCTTCACTCCCTTCCCCCGCCCCCCCCCCTGGTTTCTATGACAGTTTGGAGCATTCAAACATCAAAAAAACTCACTTTAAAACTTGAACAGGTCAAAGATGGCAGAAATAATTTTAAGGTGAAAAGAATGCTCTTAGGTAGTTACTCTAAACTTTAAGGAACATTGTCGACCATAACAGCTTAGTTTTTGCTACTGTTAAAAGCAAGTAAATTGTTTCAAAGTAGGTGTGTGTACCTAGTGTAAAAGAAGTCATTGTATTTGTATCAAAATTTGCCTACCTCTTTATGAAGGAGGTTTATTCCTCACACCTCAGTTTATTTAATGTGAGGCAAGTTGAAAAACAACACTCCCGTTCTATGTGATTCTGTGATGCCATGAAAGCTATCTAATCTAATAAAAGAATAATATGCAAATTGACTCTCACTCTGTTACACCTAAGTCACGCCCACCAACCAAGCCATGCCCACCAGCCAATCCAAGCAACTGTATGGAAATTAACTTAGCCAAGAGGGCGGCTGGCAGCCACAGAGCTAGAGCAAAGAGGAGGCTTCTGTTGCACCAGCGATGGACGAAACTGCCTGCCTAGGCCGGCTGGGCCTCTGCTCAAGGCAACAGTGTTCAGTTATAGAAGCCATGGAGCTGAAGCAAACAGGAGGCTTGGTTACCTGCCTAGGCTTCCGCTCAAGGCAACAGTTTCAATTATAGAAGATAAATAAACACCAGAAACCTGATTCCAGCCAGCCTCACTGGGATGTTGAGTCAATGGGAGCTGTGGGAAGCCTGCAAACGGCCCTCAGCCCCTCACCCACGCTGGCCAGGCACCCCAGTAGGGACCCTAACCCTGAAAGGACTGTGGGCAGCCTGAAAATGGCCCTCATCCCCTCACCCAAGCTGGCCACACTCCCATGGGGTGAGGGTTCCCACTGGGGGGCTTGGCCAGCCTGCAAACAGCATCAGCTCCTCACCCAGGCTGGCCAGGCACACCAGAAGGTGGACATCCCCAGGGGGTCCCAGACTGAGAGAGGGCACAGGCCGGGCTGAGGGACCCACCCGAGTGCACAAATTTTTGTGCACCAGGTCCCTAGTATATATATAAAAGCCTAAGCGACTGAACGACTGGCCACTATGACACACACTGACCACCAGGGGGCAGATGCTCACAATGCAGGAGCCGCCCCCTGGTGGTCAATGTGCTCCCACAGCCAACTTCCCGTGGTTCCTCCCCTGGCTGGCCGGGTGAGATGGCCCAGATCGTTGGCCAGGCCGAGGGACCCCACCTGTACATGAATTTGTACACCAGGACTCTAATTTTAAATAATTTCAGGAAAAGAATTGACTTTGAGTATGAGTCACATTTTTGAGTTTGATTATCAATGTAGTAACTGACTAAAACTTAGAAAATGATGTTCCTAACCATAACATTTCTCTGAGAGATCTTTTGGGGGCAATAAAAGTAACTTGACATGTCCAATCTCATTTTAGAATAAAAGCTAGTTTCTTTAAAAATTTTAGATTGTTTTCCTGCAGATTATGAGTAAGAAATATTGTGGGTAAAGGATTCTTTTTAAAGGATTGCTTTTTATTGATCTAGGCCTTGCCTGTAAAAGACAAAAGATGGGTTTTACATACTTTTTGTGGAATGCGTTTAAGGTATTGATTCTAGGACCTTTGTATATTTGATAGTATTTCTAACTTTCATTTCTTTACTGTTTTGTGTTAGTGTTCATGTTCTGATTTGCAATCATTTTATATGCATGTTTCCTCAAATTATTTTAGATTTTTCTGGATATATAGATTAAACAACAAAATGTCTATTTAAAACTATAGCAGTACTTTGCATTTCTAGAAAAGGAAAGTTGTAGGATTAAACTTTGTATTTTCTTTCTTATAAAAGCTTCTTAAAAGGTATTTTTAGCCCTAACCAGTTTGGCTCAGTGGATAGAGCATCGGTCTGCGGACTGAAAAGTCCCAGGTTTGATTCTTGTCAAGGGCATGTACCTTGGTTGCAGGCACATCCCAAGTAGGGGGTGTGCAAGAGGCAGCTGATTGATGTTTCTAACTCTCTGTCTCCCTTCCTCTCTGTGAAAAATCAATCAAATATATTTTTAAAAATATATATAAAGAAGGTATTTTTTAGACATTCTTTTTAACTAATATTATGTGCAATCTTTAAAACATCAATGTTTGAAAACAAGACCCAACTTGTTTTTTGTTTACTGTAAATTAAGCAAATATGCTATAATAAAAACAAAATGAAGAGGGGAAAGATTAGATTCAGGTTTTGCATTTTGGGAGAGATATCTCCAAAGTGATGTTTTGTATCCTCAGTGCGTCATATGGGGTGGCGTACAGTTTTAATTTGTCCTATCATGGTGATGTTAATCTTCAATACTAAATTAAAATGGCATTTGCTGCAAGCTTTCTCTACTATAGTTCCTCTATTTTGCTTCGTACTCCAACAAGTGTTTATGGAGAGTTATTTTGAGACTGTGGAAGTATTCTGTTCCTCATCAAACATTTGCCCACTAATTTTAACATTCATTGATATTTCTTGACTGAGTTTATTATTACTGTGATGGGTGCCAAATAGCGATTTTCTAATTCCGTCATTCTATCTGCATTCATCAATTGACTTTTCAATGTAAGGATGCCATCTAGCTGTCTGTCTATCGATCTATACAAAACAGGTTTACTTAAAGGAATGACATTACCTCCACTTTCTTTTCCACCCGTTTCCTACTTTCCCTCTGTAGGGAACATCATCTTTCATTTCTGATTTATACTTCTTGTGATTCCTTTGGCAAAAATAATCTGATGCATGCACTTTTATTTACCTCATTTCTCACACATATATAATAAAAAATTTCAACTTTAAAAAAAATTTTTTATTGATTTCAGAGAGGAAGGGAGGAGAGAGAGATAGAAACATCAATGATGAGAGAGAATCATTGATCCATTGCCTCCTGCATGTACTCTACTGGGGATCGAGCCAGCAACCCAGGCATGTGACCTGACTAGGAATTGAACAGTGACCTCCTGCTTTATGGGTCGAAGCTCAACCACTGAGCCACATGGGCCAGGCTCAACTTACCTTTCTAAAGTTTATCTTAATATTAGTATTACTGTAAAAGTTCTTACTTATTTTTCTTAGTAATAGCTTTTTTGAGATATAGCTCACCAGACAATTCACCCATTTACAGTATACAAATAAATGGTTTTTAATATATTCAGCGTTGTATGACCATCACCACAACCCATCCTAGAACATTTTTATCACCCCCGAAAGAAACTCTGTACCCTTTAGCAGTCATTCATCATCCCTCCAATTTCACAAACTCTAAAAAACCACCAATATATTTTCTGTCTCTATAGTTTTTGCCTATTCTGGACCTTTTTGAAAAAATTAGATCATACAATGTGTAGTCCTTTATAACTGACTTTTTAAGTGTTTTCAAGGTTTATCCATTCTGCATCATGTATCAGGACATTATTCTTTTTATTGCCAAATAATATTCCATTGTATGGATATACCCCATTTTGTTGCTCTTTTTTTCAGAGATGGACACTTGAGTCGTTTCCACTTTTTAGCTATTATGAATAATGCTGCTATGAATATTCTTATACAAGTTTTGTATGGACAAATTTTTTTCAATTCTCTTGGCCATATACTCTAGGAGTGGAATTATAGGATGATCTATGTTTAATTTTTTTTTTTTTTTTGAGAAACTGCCAGACTATTTTTCATAGCGACTACACCTTTTTACAATCTCCCTTGAATATATGAGTGTTCTGGTTTCTCCACACTCTTGCCAACATTTGTTATTATCTGACTTCTCAACTACAGCTATCCTTCTGGGTGTAAAAGGGTATCTCCCTGTGGCTTTGATTTTCAGATGCCTGGTGATTCCTCCTGCTCTTTGACTGCAGCATTGCACTTTTTTGTGTGGGTGCACCATAATGAGCAAGGCAATTTCTGGGAGTTTTTTGCCCTCTTAGGAGCTCATTGACCAGTAGGAGAGATAGACTGTTTAACAAATAATTAGAATATATTGCTGGTGCCCTAGCTGGTTTGGCTCAGTGGATAGAGCGTTGGCCTGTGGACTGAAGGGTCCATGGTTAGATTCCGGTCAATGGCACATGCCCAGGTTGCAGGATCGATCCCCAGTAGGGGGTGTGCAGGAGGCAGCCCATCAATGATTCTCATCATTGATGTTTCTATCTCTCTCTCCCTCTTCCTTCCTGTCTGAAATGAAAATTATATATATATATATATATAAACATATTGCTGATAAAATTAGTTATGCAAGAACAGGGCACTCCTGAAGTAGAAAAGGGGGAGAAACTCACTCTAACTGGGAAGTGAAAGACTTAAAAAGGCATGATTCTGAAAGGATAACTTGGAGGTGGATAGAAGAGCCTTTGAGAAGGCAGAGGAACATCAGAGAGCTTATGGAGATACACCTTCTCTACATCACATGCTATTTATGAAAGTGGATTTTTTTTCTGTACAGCTACTTTTTATTTTCCTAACAATACAGAAAGTCAGTGAATGACTGGCAGGAACCTAGCATATTCTGTGGTCATGTTGGCATGCCCATAAGTAAAGGCACAATGAAACAAAACATTGACTGCCATTATATATCTAAATTATAATTAAATACCTTGCAATCCATGCCAAGTTTTTTTGTGTGTGTGTGAGTATAAATACGTAATGATAATCTATATTTATTTTGTTGGCATCTGACCTTAATGAAATAAACTTGGGCTGTTTTCATTTCCTTAATCAGCTTCCAAATGCCTGCTAGGTAAGCCACAAGTTGCCTGGTAAATCTACGGGAAGAAGAGTAGGGTCTTGATGTATTCCCAACTTGCATATAGCTGGCTTGGCTCAGGGAACCTGCATCTCATCAGGTGGACCCACTTCTCCCTTTTTTTTTCAAGGGATCTGTGTAGGTGCCAGGTCTGGACTATTCAGGGCCAAATTCATTCTGTCACTAACCCAGGTGCCTGGTTGTACAGGAAGAGATCTGGTTCCTAGTCTGGTTTCCAAGCCTTTCTTTTTGGACCAGCTGTAGGCCTTTGCCTAGTTTATCATGGTCCTCTGACTCTACCCAGGGACTATGGGGATGGGTAAGGTCAGGGATAAACAGAAATGCCAACCCCAGTTCCTCTGGCCCTGCTGACCCTTTTGACCATAAACTGTTCATTATTTCAGAATTCCATTTCCAAATTCTGTTAGGATGGTGTTTGCTAATTCCTGGTGTTGACACTGGCCTTAACCAGAAGGACACAGAATCCTCTTGTTTTCTTTAGTTCAGCACATCCTGACCCCAGAGCTAACAAACCCTTCGATGAGATTGTTTCATTCAATCTAGTACTGATGGTTATGACCCCAAAACTACTACTTAAAACGGAGCAAGAGATTGGAACTGGAGGTATTTAGGGACAGGAAACAACGTTTCATTTCTCTGTAATGTGCACTTTTTTCTTTACCAAGTATGCATATTTATTTCATGAAAAGAAGACAAAATAAATTCCCTGCACTCTAGCCTGGAAAGTCAGCTCTTCATTCCGATCAGGTTAGCATCAACCCCTCTAGGTGGCTTTCTTCAGAGGGCAGCAGCAGGATTCTTTCCTCTGACTGCTAACACTTGCCTTTTCTTGTACTTAACTTTAAGACCTTCTCTGTACCTTTTCCACTTATCAAATAAAGTTAAATCATAAGTGTCCAAAACTTATAAAAACTCCACTATAAGTAGATAGAGTTAGACAGGTAGTGCACTAAAATTATAAGAGCTAAAGCTCTATATAATGCAGTAGAGTCATGGCAAGGCTGCTGATAACACTCTCTTGTTATTGCACAGTTTATAATTATGATGTGATGAGCACCTGTACAAAGCAGATGTACCTGAACCTTTCTGGACACTTAATGGAGGAAAGCTCTCTGGGACTGTGGGAACAAACTCACTTGAACAATTTCATATGAGTGGT
Organism: Murina feae; assembly: GCA_004026665.1. Lineage (NCBI taxonomy): Eukaryota > Metazoa > Chordata > Mammalia > Chiroptera > Vespertilionidae > Murina > Murina feae. The sequence continues at coordinate 3,538 of PVJC01051032.1, read as the reverse complement.
CCTGAGCTGTTCCTAACTTTTTTTGAGCAGAGCAGACCTATAAACTCCATAGTTAGTTTATAAGAAGTTTAAATAATTGCTCCAAGATGGCCCAAGTTTTATTCCATGTCGTTCAAAAAACCAATTTAACCTTAACAGCTCAAATTAACATATTATAGTGGTCTTTCACACACACACACACACACACACACACACACACATTATTTTACAGTTTTCATGTTTACTTGTTTATGCTCTGACATGGAAAATACTCATGATAAACTGAACAAAAGTTGCAGGACATGGTATATAATATGATTCCATTTTTATAAAAATGAATCAAACAAACAAATCTGTATGCATCTCTATAAAAATAATCTATTAGCATCCAGGGAAGTAAACTGAGGAATTGAGCATTTTACTTATATTTTATACAATTCTGTGTTGCTGAATTTTTAAAGTATCGCTTTTGAAAGAAAACAAGAGCGATTTTTTTTTTTTTTTTAATAAAAATATGTCCCCTAGGACATTTGAAACCACAGGAAGTCTTGATCACTTAGATCCAAGCCACAAGGCGGTGCTGTTGGACTTCGGATGAATCACTGCACCAGCACCTCAGTTTCCTCCTCTATGAAATGAATCGCAAGGCAGCGATGGAGATGTAGCCTTGAGAGTTACTTTTGTGTCCTGGGAGTCTGCCTTTAATAATTCTAAATCTGAAGGGAGGTTGAGGAAAGAAGAGACCAAAGAATCCTTCTTCTCATTGACTGTATTTATGAAACCAGAACATAGAATGCAATGCTTAATTTCCTCCTTTGCTCTAAGTCTCCGCTCACACTCATTCAAATGCTGGAGGAGGCGGAAGCTTGGAAGTCAGCTTTGTCAGGGCACCCTCTCTTCAAAGAATTTGATGAAAATCATGCACCTTAATCCCAGAGAACTACTTAGATGGCTGAATTTTCTATAGAATTCCTGGAGATCTTCAGGTCCAGATTAAGGACCCTTCACTGCTTTAATTTAATTGCTTTATCTTACTCAGGAGGAAAAAATGGTCTAAAGAAATCAAGGCCACAGAGCCAATAGGGAGACTCAACCCTGTTTCCTCACTCCTCTCACATCTGCAACCAGCAGGGAACCAGGTGACCAAAGCCCTAGAAACAGTGGTGGTGCCTGTCGGGAAGGGGATGCTCTCTGACTTGAGCTTCTGCCTTGTGGCTGCATCCCCACTTGAAGTGTCAGGTGATGTATGTAGTTAAAATTAGGAGTGGTCTTTAAAAATCAGTTAAAGATTTTTTAAAAATATTTTGTATTGGTTTCAGAGAGGGAGGAAGAGGGAGGGAGCAATAGAAACATCAATGATGAGAGAAAATCATTAATTGGCTGCCTCCTGTCCGCCCCACACTGGAGATCGAGCCAGAAATCCGGGCATGTGCCCTTGACCAAAATAGAACCCAGGACCTTTTAGTTCACAGGCCAATGCTCTATCCACTGAGCAAAATGGGCTAGGGCAAAAAGTCTTTAAAATATTAAAATAAAAAAAACTTGAAGTGAAAAGAATTCATTGCTCTGTGCATATACTTTTCTTTATTTCTTTATAGAAAGGTTGAATTTTAAAAATACATATTTATTAGCCATTTGTGTTTCCTGTTTGGGGAGTTTTCCCTCTTGTTTGGGGCTTCAGTAATGAACTACACATTTTTTAAGGTCACTCTAGAAATATATACTGATTATGGACTTGGTTCTTATGCTCTTGATTTAGATGTATATATTCTGTGATTTCTTCAGAGCAACATTTTTTACCTGCTGTGAAGCAAAGTGTATAGGGAAAGATTTGAGTCTGAAGAAATTTCCTTAGTAATTAATACTCAACCAGGTTTTCCTCCCTTGACAGAAGCAAGATGGAATGTCTCAAGGATTTCTAAACATAAAATGCAATGAGATTTTTAACAAAGTATTTTAAGTGGAATGGAGGCAGAAACGAAAACATCTTGATGGAGTCAGAAAGTATCTACACATTTATGAAGAAACACAAAGTGGGCAGATGATATTGTTCAAAACCCAAGAATTAGAGCAATAAATCCATGTACCAATATGATATAAACACAAATGTCCTGAAATGATCAGATCTGTCTCATGGTAACTTGTGGTTTTGAAAACATTTCTTACTTGGTCGTTTTCCTTATTTCAGAAGCAGGTTGACACTGAGAAATATCAAGTTCAATAGATAGTCAGCACTGAAAGTCAAGTAAGCATTGCAGCTTCCTTTTCCTTCATGTAATGTTATCAATTATCCATTTTCGTGATAAAAATTTTTTAGTGGCTGACAAATTTTTGAGAGATAAGACTAAATTCTGTACTGGAATTCCTCAAGCTTGAGCTCTAGCCAGAAGTGAAATTTTGTTTTAGAAAATCTGAGGAAATAAGCTCAATTAATTTTGAGGAGTGGAAAGAAGGATCCTGACATACCCCTCGCTTCTTCAGACGTATCATTTAACTTATCACATTCCTCACAGCAGCTGCTCCAAATCTTCTCCACTTTCCCCAAACCCTCCTAGGCCGTGGAAGACAGAGGCTGGATGACCTTTCTCATTCAAGTTCCTCCTCATCTCCAAACACTCCCATCTCTACTCCTACTCAATTATACAGTAAGTTCTTCAAAGGACACTTGGCTTTCTAGCCATTATATTCCCTTTGTTGTAGCATAAAGCAGTGTCTAGCTCATCTAAACTAATAAAAGCGAAATAGTAAAATTAACCGTTTCTCCAAGACAGGTAAGCCACGCCCACCAGCCAATCAGAATGGCTGTATGCAGATTAGCCCAGCCAACATGGAGGCCGCCACTCACGGACCTGAGTAAACGGCAGTTTCCATTGCGGCAGGAGCGAAAGTGAAGCTGTGCCCGCTCAGCTCCACTTAAACTGCCTCTAGCGAAACACAGATTTGAAACAATGTAACAATCATAGAATCCTTGGGAGCTGAAGGAAAGAGCAGCCCGTGCCTAACCAGTAAAAGTAACAATTGTTTCATTATAGACGCTGCGAGGTGAAGCAGAGGAGGCTTCGTTAGTTAGAAGGCCGCCTTAAAGGAACAGTGTATCAATTATAGAAGATAAACCACAGGCCTTAAAGGAACAGTGTATCAATTATAGAAGATAAACAAACTTCAGAAACCTGTGTCCAGCCAGCCTTGCTGGGACATTGGGTCAATGGGAGCTGTGGGCAGCCTTAAAGCCCCTCACCCCGGCTGGTCAGGCATGCCAGCAGGTGGACATCCCCCGAGGGGTCCCAGACTGCGAGAGGGCACAGGCCGCGCTGAGGGACAACCCGAGTGCACAGAGCAGATGCAGGGCGGGACAGCGCAGGACCCAGGACCCGTGAGTGGGAAAGAGGCGGCAGGGTTGGAGGGCACCGGGAAGCGGGTAAGAGGTGGCAGGGGGTCGGCGGCCTGCTTGGTGGGCTTCCCAGGCCCTTTGCGGGGCATCGGGGAGAGCGTAGGAGATGGCAGGGGGTCGGTGGCCTGCTTGGCAGCTGTCCAGGCCCTTGGAGGGGCATCGGGGAGC
>PVJC01051031.1:0-11609 GCA_004026665.1 Murina feae | reverse complement strand
CATTAAAAGGTTAATGAAAAAAAATATGCTCTATGGAGAACCACACAGTAACTGATTCTTAGAGTTGAAATTTTGTGAGGGTCTGGTATTGAGAGAAGGCCGAATATTCTAACTTCAACAACTCTTAACTAGGAGGGTGAGCCACAAAAAGCCAGATCAAGGTGAAGGCCACTGGGGTTTCTCCCGTCATTAGTGTGACAAGGCCTAAGTCCAAAGTAAAAAGGATGAATCTCACCTTGGTCCTTATTCATGTAAGCAAGTGATTTAATCTTTCTCATCTCATTTTCTCCCTCTGTAAAATGAATAAATCATTGTATATTAGGTTACTGTGAGTGTTTTCCCTATCATAAATAGATCCAAATTATTAATAATTTGAATGATTATGTACTGTATTACATTTACTTATTTTCTGTCATTAGAGTTTTTGCTTTTTTCTTGATGAATTAATAAAAAATATCATGCCTTTACAAATAAATAAATTTGGCATTTACCTTTTAAGTTTGGTAATGATCATTTTATCTAATGAAGTTTTTATTTTATATAGCCAAATATATTTGATATTTTTCAATATTTTAATAAAAGCTGTCAACTCAAGATAAACTATTTTACACAAACTATCTTCTAGTTTTGAATTAACTACAATCTACTCATTCATTTTAAAGTATTTTAATTATAAAATTATAAAGTACACATTGTAAGTAAAAATGGAAGGACAAAGCATAATAGGAAAAGGAAAATCACTACACTCACTGATAATATTTTGGTTAATTGCTTTCCAATCATTTTCCTTTGGGGATGGATAATGCTATTATATGACATAATAAGAAATATATAGTGGGTTTCTGCCTCCAGGTCCTGACACAGCTCCTAAAATCCTTGGAATTTTTTAAGTGATAAGGATGCTAGGATCATTGCTTGTTCTAATATATTTGGTCTTTGACTGAAATTCCTGACATAAGAGCTTCTAAGACCCTTGGAATCTCTGGATTAAGAGTATTTTTTTTTTTTTTTGGATGGTGAGGGTGCTAATCAGATGACTGGTGGCTAGAGGCACCTAGATAGTTTCACGTTCAGAGTTAGTCACAGGAAAGGCCAAGGCAAAAAAACAAAAAAGGAAAGAAAGAAAGCCAAGGCGTAATTAGAAGATGGAACTTTCATCCCATTTTCATCCTCTAGGGAGGGAGCGAGAACTGTTCTAAATGGCTTTAAAACATTATTTTGGCTGTATATCCCAAGAAAGATATACTTTAAGGACAAAAAGAACATTTTTAAAAAAACACACACTTTTATATAATTGCATTGATATTTGTGTTGGTATAAGCATTGTTATTTCAAGGCTATTATATGCATATTGTGGCTCAAGGACAATAAGTAATTATAATGATGTCCTTAAAAATTAGGATTTTGGACATGGGATGCAAATATAACACCAATAAAATTTTGTGAAATTCCTATAATACTAAAATTGAGTTAAAAATATCCAATTCCAAAAAACATTTTATCTTAAAAGAATTAAAAATTATTTTCTAGTTCTGTCCACTGCAAAGGCCTAGAAGCAATGACCAGTGCATAATATACAGAGCACAACAAAGCCAAAACTGTGGTCTCCAAAACCATTCCTACTGAATGGAACCGGGGCTCCTGGGAGAAATGGCTTAATGCAGAAGTGCAACAGAAAATGTGTAAGATACGAAAGAAAGAAAGAAAGAAAGAAAGAAAGAAAGAAAGAAAGAAAGAAAGAAAGAAAGAAAGAAAGAAAGAAAGAAAGAGAGAGAGAGGAAGAAAGAGAGAAATAAAATGTGTAAGATAAGAATGGAGCACCATTTGATGACAGAAAACAAAGAAGTAGAACCATCAAAAGAACTTGGAAGTCAACTTAAAGAGGTTTGCCTGCACTGTTTAAAGATGGGACAATATAAGTATCAATCAAGATAATAACAACAGAGGTTTAAAATAAATCTTGTATGTGTTAAAAACACACACAAAAACTCATTCATTATCTTTGAAAGATTCAAAGGAATCGATGCATTAATCTGAAAACAAACAAGGAGAAAATCAAGCATTTTTGTACTCTTTCCTTTACAAGCTTTACTACTGGATAACCAAAGAATTGATGGAAGAAAGTTTCTCTTTATTAAAGTAATCCAAATAATAAATGAAAAGGGAAAGCTGGAGTTCAAATATTGCCATTTTGTGACCCCTAGTAAATGAATGAATGTAAGCGTTGATCATTAATAACTCAACACTACAAAAAAAGATAACCAGATATAATTTGTTATCAATTGAAAACTGCAACCCCGTCCATCAAGTTGTCTGGGGGTGGGATGGGGGGATTACACTTGAATTATCAAAACTCTAAATCTAAGTTATAATTTTTAGAAAAGAATGAAGATAGAGAAACCTATTAAATGACACCATTGAAATGAGAAATTTACACTATGAAAAAAATCTATGGAGCCAATAACTCAATTACTTCCACAATAAATTGCAAAAAAAGAAAAAGAAAAAGGCAGGGAGAGAAAGGGAGGAAAAGAGAAGAAGGTAGGAAGGGAATGAGGGAAGGAGGGAGGAAGAAAAGAGAGAAAAAAAGAAAACTATTAATAAGAAGAAACTTAAGAGGTATGTGCTGTACCCATCTTTTACAGATACACACTGAATTAATTAGGGGTGAGATTCACTTCAAAATGATCCGTCAGGTAAAACTAGATGTGGATGAAGGTATTCATGAAGCAAAATTGTCCATAAGTTGATAATTTTTATATATCTGGGTGACAAGGATATTATGGGTGTTTATTATACTATTCTTTTCCTGTATATATATTTGCAATTTTCCACAAGAAAAACATTTTTAAAAGAACAAAACACTTTTGGAGTATCCCCCTGAGGTGAAAAGAGGGAGTGAATCTAATCACAAATGCCCTTCCGGGCCTACAGGGAATAAACTGCATAGTCTGAACTTTTTGGAACTTCTTTTTTTTTTAGCATTAAAAAAATGCATGAGTACATAATTTTGTGGTTCTTATGAAAGAAATGTTATCCTTTAAGCAATATCTGTGTCCAACGTAAAGAATTGCCTAAGTTGATGGAGATAGCTCTTGGAAGTAATTACTTACTAATTATACTTATTTCCTTGGATGCAAAAATAAAATGAAGTGAAAATACAACCATCCAGTAGCCTCCTTTCTCAGCTTTCTGTTATTTCTTTTTTAATGTGGAAAATGCTGTTTGCTAGAATATATACAAAGCAAGTTTATTGTCTAACCACTAGTGGCTCAGTGCACGAAATTTGTGCACTTGGGGTTGGGGGGAGTGGTGTCCCCACCTGGCCTGTGACCTGTCATATTTCAGGAGCCCCGAAATCCATCGCCCCAAAGAAGTAGGCTCCACCCACCTATCTGGGGCTCCTCAATGGATTGCCCCAAAGGGGTAGGGCAGAGCTGGGGGAGGCCTGTGGACCCCTGGCACAGGCACAGAGGCTCCTGCCACAGCCCCACCCCCGGGCCAGGCCATGGCAGAGGCCTGCGGACCTCCATGCGCCTGCAGACCCCCTGCCAGGGCTGTGGCAGAGAGGCTTCTCTGCATGCCTGTGGACCTTCGGTGCAGGTGTGCGAGAAGTCTCTCTGCAGCAGCCCCACTCCCATCCCTGATGCTGCAAGTCCCCATTCACCCATGCCTGCTGCGCACACAGCCTGCTGATCAGTCATTACTATGACAGCATCCCAACTAATTTGCATATTACCCTATTATTAGTATAGATGTTAGACACATAATTCTTATCAGCTGTGATTTTTTTAAATATAGTTTGCCACTATACCAATAGTGACTACAAGACATAGTTTCCAAGTGGGCCACTCAAATTTAAGGCATAAATAAAAGACTCTCATTGATGGCTTCCCCACACACACTTGCTTTGGACAAGTCTCTGGGCAATCACAGTGTAGGATGCCCTAAGACCACACAGGGAGGTCATTGTCTTTTCCCCCTTCTCCCAGCAACACCCAGCTGTTGTGCTCTCCAAAGGTGCATTAACATACCCCACTCATGTAGGATTACAGGATCAAAGACAAAAAGGCTTGAAAAGGCTCAGAATCTCTATTACTGTGTGAGGAAACTCCAGACACAAATTACATAGCCTTGGGGTAATTTTCAAGGACACAGTCTCACATTCCTCAATAAACTTGGCACACGTTTAAAGCCTTAAACAGTCTGTTCTTGGATGGCCTCACTTTTATTCCCCTTGGAGGCAGCTGGCCCCTCCTTTGGTCTTGACCCAGGGTCACTGTCCTTTCGTGCTGGGCCTGCCATCATCCCAGGCCTCCTCTGACTCTTACTTCTGCAGATTTCCTAAGCCCCTAGTGAGCCAGGCTCCTTTCCAGCCTGGGGCCTGAGTCAAGTTCTCTGCAATCACATGGAAACTATTCCAAGTGTGAGCTGAGAATTTTCTGACCAACCTTCCTCTGAAGTCTGGGCAATGGTGCAGTTTACCTGAACGATCCATCCTCCTATAACAGATATTTTGGAGGGTTTTCTTAATTATTTTACTTTTTTCCTCTCTCCTTCCTATGCTTCAAATTTTTAAAAAATTGGTATTATTCTGTTCTTTTCACTACTGATCGTGTATAGCAAAGGATTCCTCACCACTACCCTCAATTCCATATTCCAGCCATAGTTTCTATGAATACCGGCAAGCTCAAAATACATCCTTGGACTTGTAAACTCTGTCTGACCATTGGACACTTATCACAGATGCTTTGGCCCAACAAAACACAGAGAATCACATTTTTCAGATTAAATGCGCACTTGTGGCAGGTTTGTGACAGTCATGTGTAGCAAACATCCCTAGGGATCAGCCAGATCCCCTTGGATTCTCTCTTCAGAGGACTGACTTTAAGCTGCTGGAGCCCCTTTTGTCCTTTTTAAAATTATTATTATTTTTTCTTTATTGATTAAAGTATGTGTCTTTATCCCCCCATTGCCTCCCCAGCCCCCCACTCATGCCCTATGTCCATTGGTCAGGCTTATATGCATGCGTACAAGTCCTTTGGTTGGTCTTGCCCCCTTAACCCTGTCCTCCCCTACCTTCCCTCTGAGGTTTGATGGTCTGATTGATGCTTCTCTGTCTCAGATCTGTTTTTGCTCATCAGTTTATGTTGTTCATTATATTTCAAAAATGAGTGAGATCATGTGATATTTATCTCTCTCTGATGGGCTTATTTCACTTAGCATAATGCTCTACAGTTCCATCCATGCTGTTGCAAATGGTAAGAATTCCTTCTTTTTTACCACAGCCTAGTATTCCATTGTGTAGATGTACCACAGGTTTTTAATCCACTCATCTACTGATGAGCACTTAGGTTGTACAGCAAAAAAAAAAACAAAAACAAAAACAAAAAATCTATCAACAAAACAACAAGAAAGCCCACTGCATGGGAGAACATATTTGCCAATGTTATCACTGATAAGGGTTTAATCTCCAACCTTTACAGGGAACTCATACAACTTAGCAGAAAGAAGATAAACAACCCAATCAAAAAATGGGCAACCAACCTAAATAGTTATTTTTCCAAAGAAGACATAAGGAAGGCCAAGAGACATATGAAAACATGCTCAAAGTTACTAATAATCTGAGAGATGCAAATCAAAACAACAATGCAGTGCCATCTCACACCTGTCAGAATGGTAATCCTCAACAAATCAACAAATGACAAGTGCTGGTAAGGATGCAGAGAAAAGGGAACCTTCTTGCAGTGCTGGTGGGAATTCAGACTGGTGCAGCCACTGTGGAGAACAGTATGGAGTTTCCTGAAAAAATTAAAAATGGAACTCCCGTTTGACCCAGTGATCCCACTTCTAGGAATATATCCCAAGAAACCAGAAACACCAATCAGAAAGGACATATCACCCCTATGTTCACAGCAGCACAATTCACCATAGCTAAGATTTGTCCTTATTCTTTATAGGGAGAACCAGAAATGCTGAGAGGCAGGCACTGCATTCCTGGGAAAACCCTGAGCCAAGTACTGACTTGTGTGGGAGTTTGGCAGCCCATTTTTTGCCTCAAAGTGAAATAAATCTGAGAGGTAATTTATGCTCTAAAGTACCTGATGGAATCAGTCTGAGGCTGAAATTTCTCTCTCACTCCTTTTCTCCTTCTTTTCAACCCTGCTTTCTCCATTCCCTTACCTGCTTCTCCCAGGAGCACGTCCTTAATGAGTCTCAAATATTTATACATAAATCCTCATCTCAGGGTCATCTTCTGGAGAACTTAATCAAAGAGTTCATAACATTAAAATGTCAACATTAAAGTGCAATCAGTCCCCTGAATTCTGCAAAACTGATCATTCCAGATTTACTGAAATGTGGAAGGAGAAAGTTTGTGTCTACATTCTAGCGCCCAAATTCGAGAGATAAAATTCTCCCTTGCTAATTTTTTAGATTGTATTTTCTTGGATGGTAGCTTCTTTTAAAACTAATGTCCAGTTACATATTTTTAAGAATCAAAATTTATTTGTGTGAGTTTTGTTTTTAGTAGCAATTGCCAAGAAAAAGGAAGAATGTAATTTCTACTAGTACATGTAGTAACCTGAATACAATCTTTTGACCTGAGTCTTTGCTCTCAAATATTCTGAATTATTTTTCTTAATACCACATGGTTCAGAAATACGATCAAATGGCTTTGGTTTAAGTCAAACTTTAACATGTTTCCAAGTGTATTATGTAATATTTAAATATAACTATTTATATAATATTTGCTATTTTAATTTTTTCACTTAATATTATATCCTTGAAGTTTTTTCATGTTACAAAGATATTTTCAAATACATCAAAATCATATTAATTGACACACATTTTTATGGTAAATTTTATTTTTCCAATTTTTTGAACTATGAACATAAATATTATAAACATTTTTTAATCTGTGTATAAAATATCTGGAAAGAAATACACCAAAATATTATACTCATGTTGGAATGTTTTTTCTACTTGTCCACATTTTTTAGATTATTATTATAAGAACATTTTACTTTCATGATACATTTTAAACACAATACGAACAATACATCAAAGAAAAGAGAAGTATTTCTTTAAAAAAATTTTTAAATATATATTTTAATTAATTTCAGAAAGAGGAAGGGAGAGGAAGAGAAAGAAATATCAAAGATGAGAGACAATCACTGATAGGCTGCCTCCTGCTTGTGCCCCACTGGAGATCAATCCCAAAACCCAGGCAGGAGTCCTAACCAGGAATTGAACCATCACCTCCTAGTTCATAGGTCGATGCTCAACTACTGAGCCAAACCAGCCAGGCAAGAGAAATGTTTAAAGAACCAAGCTTCCTAAACTATATAAGCTTGCATAATTTTCATAGATTTTTCAAAACATCCTCTAGAAAAAAATTCTAGATTATAGCTATGTATATAGAAAATCACAAGCCATGTTTCTTCCACCTAGTAGATTGCCTAACACTAAACCACAACTCACATATACTGAATAAATGACATTTTGTGGTAAAATATATATATATATCGCTTTTATTTAACTTTGTGTTCATTAGTTGATTAAGCAAGATATTTCACAATGGGCATCACTGGGATAGGAGGAAGGTCTTTTGATATATTGCTGTTAATCCTCGCTCAAGAATACTTTTCCATTGATTTTTAGGGAAAGGGGTAGAGACAGAGAGAGAGAAACATCGATGTGAGAGGGACACTTCAACTGATTACCTCCCACAGGGGCCCCAATCCAACCCAGGACTCTCCAGTCTGCGGGCCGATGCTATCCAGTGAGTAACACCAGCTAGGGCTTTTTGACGTTTATATTCCATGTAGAAATTCAAAATTCATATTCACATGCAAAACCCAACCAAAAGGAGTATCTCTTGAGCATGAGCAGATTGACCATTAAACAAAGGAAGACACATGAATTTGATATCGGCCGTAGACAGGCCCCCTCGCATCTTCACCAGCATCTCCGCGTGTCCCGCAGGAGCACGGCCACCCCCAGGCGCGTTCCCACCTTCCTGCGATGGGGCAGCGGGGAGGGCGCCGGTGCAGGTGCAGGTGCCGGGTGACCGAGCGGAGCCCCCTCCTGGTTGCACACCGAGCACCTGAGAGCCCGCAGACAGCTCGCCTGAGGCGCGGCTGGCGGAAGCATCTGCTGCCCCTGGGAGAGCACATTCTGCACGTGCAGCGTGTGTCGCAGGCCCTGCTTCGCGTTCATCAGTGGGACCTGAAGGCGAGGCTGAGATCCTGGTATTGCGCCGGCCTTCTTACCCTAAGGATGTGTCCGAGATGGTCACGAACTCGGCTACTATCACCGCCAACTCCGGGCCCAAGGCTCGGGAGGAACTGCCCGGCAGGCCGAGCCCAGGGACTTCTCCACAGGTCCAGTGGCTGCGGTCCAGGCTCCCTGACAAAGTCCGGGAGAAGGCGACCCAGTGGTCCCCCAACACAGTCTAGGAGGCAGCGACCCACCACTGCCCGGTTCCCAGGTTATGGAGGCATTTCGGGCCCCCGAACGCAGCCAGGCAAGGTTCACGTGCAAACCCCTATCTGGAGTCTGTCCTAGGTCCTGCTTCTGCCGCAGAAGCTGGGGAAGGTCAGGGGGGTGTGGGTTGTTTTTGGTTTCCCCTCCCCACCTCCACGTTAAATATTTGTAAACACGCATCTAAAGAAAAGAAAAAAATAAGAATTTACTATTTGTCTTCCCTAAATGCAAACACCAATACAGTAATGATTTATGTTTGAGATGTATACTTATTATCGTAATTTGGTGATTGTTTTACATATTTAGTCACTGCTTTTAATATCACAATTCTAAGGGAAGCGCTTAGCCCAGAAAGTGTTTACATACTGCTGAGTACATTTGACTTCAACTCCAGACTCCTCATTCTTCAAATGCAAACATGTCTTAATTCATTGGAAAGAAAGTAGAGACTTATGGAGCTAATTTAAGAAATAGAGCATTTCTACTGAGAAAGGAGTTGTGTTTGCATATCAACACCAGATAAATAATGACTTTGTGTTGATGAAAGAATTGTAGTCATTTATAGGAAAGGTTCCACAGTTATTCTCCCTTAAATGTGTTTCAAATAAATTGAACATGTGACATCTCTCCATGGATACTCAAAAAAGCACTCAAATATCTAAAATATCAGCAAACATTAGCTCTTGCTCCATTTTCACTCAGTAATCACTATCATAGTATTTCTTTTGTTTATATGTTCTATCTTTCAAAAGCAAAACTATGGCAAGAACGGGCATAATTCTTAGTAACAGATTAGACATCAGCTGAAGCCATAGAAAAACAATGACAACAAAAGGATGATTTAACATGAGACTGGCTACCATAGTATGTTCTGGATAGTCTGTGTCAGGGGGCCTGAACAATAGAATAACTGTTAGTGTGAGGCAGATCCATCTGGATTCAGGCTAAACCATGACGTTGCTTGAAGACCTTTCCAATTGTATGAGCTTGTGATTATACATGGAGGCAAGTCTTTCATGCCATCTACAAAATTAGACCTTTACAACTTTATGGAAAAAGTGAGACAAATGCACTTTCCAGGCAGTGATTTAAGAAGGAAAAATACTTGTGAGTTATTAATTATATTGTGATGTCTTGCAATACAAGGTATAATCTATATAAATAAAAATGTAAATGTTCATTTGTTCAAAATCTCAAATCTCGGAAAGTTCTTCACCAATTGCTTTGAAATTTTGACACAACATTGCATTTGAATATGTGCGTGTTTTTATATACCTACATTATATAGATGTCACACCTGTGACAGGTAAAAACATGCTTTTTTTAAAAAAAACAGTGCCATCTGTTGGATATAAAAGCAACACACGCTCTGAACTTAACAATATTATTCAGTCTAACATTCAAAGCCAGACAGTCACATACAAGTCTGTCCACACTGTTGTGGAAGCAAATGAAGCGGTTAATTATCCAACAGAATTTTGGAATTCACTCGATCTGCCAGGAGTGGAATTCAATCGGCGTGCCAATTATCGTGTTGAGAAATATCAACCAGTGTGGGGCTGGGCCTCAGGCCAGGGTGAGAGCAGCTGTGGTGGTCCCCCCCACACTGGTGGTCAAGGTCTCACGGGGCGTGTGGCAGGTGAGGGTGGGGGAGCTTCCTCAGCTCCTTTTTCCTCCAGCTTTCTGGAGGCTCTGAGAGGGTCCCTGTCGACGGGAGCCGGGAGCAGCTGGGCCGCTTCAGGTAAGGGGCACAGGGTGCAGGGCACGGGCGGCCTGTGGGGAGTGGAGGTGCAGGCCGGTGCTGGGGAGCCCGGGCTGCAGAGGCTTACATGGGTGAGGCCAGACCGGCCGGACAGGGTGGGGGCTGCAGTGTGCCAGGGGCAGCCGCCCGAGAAGGCACATTGTATACCCACAAGCATTGTTTAATTAAACATTAGAAACACGTGCTTTCTCTTTCTTTCTTCTCCATTTAACCAGACTGAGCCATAGCAGCGCGTGGCTGGGTACCGCTAGTAAAACAAATAAGTTTTTCTTCATCTAAGAGGTACATCGTTTCCAAAAACAATGAGTAGAGACAGATTCCGTCAAATATGGAGGGCTGGCATTTCAACAACGAAAATGTGCAAGACAACTCAGATAGACTTTGCAAAGTCAGACCATTATTGAATTTCTTCCCGTTATGACGCGATTTGGCGGGAAAATGCCCGATTACAAAGTGTTAAATGCACATGTACATTAATGAGGTATTTGAAAGGAGAGTTAACATTTTAATAACACATGCAATTTATGATGCAATTAATGATGTCTTGCATGAAGTCAAAGCAAGAATAATCAGTGTGAATGACCTTTGCAGTGAAAAAAAGTCAGGCTGAAATATCTTCAGTAACTATTTTGGCTGCATAAAGTCTAAAGCAATGACAGAGGTTTCAAAGTTGTTTTACAGAACTCATAGGACTCAATATCATTCTTAAGCAGTAAAGTAAAGTCTTGGGAAGAATTATGGCAACTTATTTAGGCTAAAATATGACAACTAGTAATAACACTATTCTAGGTGTAGTCAGCATGCACATCTCACCTTCACCAACTTTGTGAAGCAATTGAAACAAAAATAAAAACTTTTTTGAGTTATTCTAGCAACTTTGGTCAGCTATAACTAGTTTATGAAATTTTTCCTAAGATATTTTCCATGCCCTTTATTTATTAGCAAATATGAATACTCCTTATATTTATATACTAACTAGGGGCCCGGTGCACAAAAATTTGTGCACTCGGGGTGGAGGGAGTCCCTCAGCCTGGCCTGTGCCCTCTCACAGTCTGGGACCCCTCAGAGGATATCCTATGATGGCCCCAGTCTGCCAGGTGCCTTTTGAGTGTGTGTGTGTATGGGTGTGTATGTGTGTGTGTGTCACCACTGGGGACCTGCCCCCAGCTGCATCTGAGGCTCGGAGCAGTCCTCCTGTGTGTGTCTGCCTGTTGGGGGCCTGCCCCCAGGCACACCGTCAAGGCTTGGAGCAGGCACCCCCTCTATGTTGATCTCTCAGACTCTTGCCCTCCCCAGCATGTTGTTCTTTTTTGAGCTGTGGCTAGGGCTGGGTGCTGCCTGCCTCCCAAGCTTGCCTACT
>PVJC01051030.1:0-11560 GCA_004026665.1 Murina feae | reverse complement strand
CCTGTTTCTTGCAGTCCTTATTGTATTTCTTAAAAATACGTTTTTATTGATTTTTTTATTTAGAGAGAGGAGAAAGGAGAGGGACATAGATAGATACATCCATGAGAGAGAAACATCATTGATCAACTACCTCCTGCATGCCCCTTCTGAGGATTGAGCCCACAACCTGGGCATGTGCCCTGACCAGGAATCGAACCAGTGACCTTTGGGTCAACACTCAACCACTGAACTACACTGACAGGGCTGTATGTTTTTTGATAATAGTCAACCTAGTGGGTGTCAAGTGATATTTTGTGGTAGGTTTCTCTCTTATAAATGGCAGTCACATAGTTTGCTTTTAAGAAACTCAGACTAGCCCTAGCCTGTTTTGTTCAGTGGATAGAGCGTCAGTCTGCGAACTGAAGGGTCCCAGGTTCGATTCTAGTCAAGGGCACATGCCTGGGTTGTGGGCTCAATCCCCAGTGGGGGACTTGCAGGAGGTGGCCAATCCATGGTTCTCTCTCATCATGGGTGTTTCTATCTCTCCCTCTTCATTTCTCTCTGAAATCAATAAAAATATATATATATAAAAAGGGAACTCAGTCTAAAAATGTAACTTATTCTAATTTTTATGTTATCGTTACTATATTTGGTCTTTGTTCTACCATATTTTTATTTATTTGTTCGTTTGTTTTTAATCTTCACCCAAGGATATTTTCCCATTGATTTTTAGAGAGAGTGAAAGAGAGAAGGAAAGACAGAGAAATATCAGTGTGAGAGTAATAACATCAATTGGTTGCCTCCTGCATGCACTCCAACCAGGGCCTGGGCTAGGGAGGAGCCAGCAACTGAGGTGTGTGCCCTTGACCTGAATCAAACCCGAACTCAGGACCTTTTGGTCCACAGGCTAACGCTGTTTCTCTTGAGCCAATCCGGCTAGGGCTACCATCTTTTTTGTTATTTATTTTTCTTTCTGACCTCAGTAAGGTGGATTAAACTTTCTTTGTTTCCCTCCCATTTTCTAGTGGCTTGGTAATTCTCCTTTCTATTACTATTTTATAAGTAGTTATTTTAAATTTATCACTTAAAATTTTTTTTATTGATTTCAGAGAGGAAGAGAGAGGTAGAGATAGAAACATGAGTGATGAGAGAGAATCATTGATTGGCTGCTTCCTGTACACCCCCTTAATGGGGATTGAACCCACAATCCAGTCATGTGCCCTGAGTGAGCATTAAACCCGTGACATCCTAGTTCATAGGTCGATGCTCAACCATGGAGCTATACCAGCCAGGCTAAAATTTACCACTTTCAAAACCTAACTTTTCCTACCAACACCAACAATTCTTTTTAGTATAATCATGATGTCTTGCTTCTCTTTCCCCCTTCATTAATTTACTCATAGATTGATTTTGTGAGGAATTTGTTGATGGCTAGTTTTTTTAAATTTACATAAGCATTTTCCCTCATTGCATGATGACAATCAAAATCTAAAAGATTCCTAATTAAGGTTATCAAATAATTGCTTTAAAATAGAGAAATATGGATTTATCATTAGTGCTTTATTTCAAATTTCTAGTTCAGAGAATTCAAAAGCTAAGAAGCAGTCATTTAACTTAAGGTAAGTGGGGTGGGGATAAGAAAGTCTGATGAATACTTTGAGAAATGAGTTCAAATTCAACTAGGAGAGTAGAGCTTTTATAATATTTAAAATGTCAAATTACAGTTTTATATATCTAATAGATAAGGAAATTCAGGTTTTCAAATTCACTCAGGATGTGAATTAGCTTCCTCTTTAATAGAAGCAATACATTGTTATTTATCAGATAGCCTTGATACTATAACTTGTATTTTTACTTAAGGTTGAGATTTTTGTAGAATTTGATCTTGTGGTTACTTTTACATAAAGCAAGTCATGCCCTGTGTTTGTATTTATCATTTGTATATTTGTGTATAATTTGCTTATGCTTCTGTAGATTATGGAGTACTTTTGAAGTCAGTTTTAAGGCAGTACTATATTTATGTTTTTCATGTTAATTTTTACCTTCCTACCATAAGATCTAAATGTGCTAATCAGAAGAATATTCGGAGGAGAATTATGCTTAACTTCAGTGTGACTAGAATAAAAATGGTAGAGGTTTACACCTCATGGGTAATCTATATAAGCCTTTCTAAGTCTGAAGCTTACTTTTACTTTGCTCCCCAATCTAGCATTTCACCTCTAGTTTTACCCTGTTATGCTTTTAATGTAACTACTGAAATGTGTTTTAACTTTATATACAACTAGGGGCCCAGTGCACGAAATTTGTGCACTGGGGGGAGGTTCCTCTCAGCCCTGCCTGCCCCCTCTCACATATTGGAAGCCCTCAGGGGATGTCCTACTGACAGCTTAGACCCACTCCCTGCTCCCCATGTGGAGTGGGCCTAAGCCACAGTCTGGCCTCCCTTTGTGGGATGCGACCAGGATAATCAGGGGAAGCCACCAGCCCCATCACTCTACTGCTACAGCCACTGCCAGTCATTGCAGCCACCAAGGTGTTTTCATTAACATGGACTCTAGTCCCTTCACCATGAAAAAATAACTTTCTTTAGGCATTTTCAACATGTGTCTTTCATAGGATATGACATTTCTTTTTTTTTTTTTCATCCTCACCTGAGGATATGTTTCCATTGATTTTTAGAGAATGTGTAAGAGAAGGGAAAAACAGAGAGAAACATCAAAGTGACAGGGACACTTTGATTGGTTGCCCTTCCCAGGTTCCTGCGATTGGTGGCTCTGCCCCTGGGCCCCCGCTGTCTCCCCCACCACCTGCCTGGCTAACAGGCCTGGCTACTTCAGTTGGGGCTTAGGCAGACTGGGCACCACCGTCTTAGTTGAGTTAATTTGCATATTTGCTCCTGATTGGTGGGCATGGCTTATGGTTGTCTCGGAGTGATGGTTAATTTGCGTATTACTCTTTTATTAAATTACAATTAGTAATGACATTGGTTTAGTTTATCTCTCATTGCCCTATATAGATTAACTTCTATATAAAATTGGAGGATAGGCACTAATATTTTTTGTTACCTAAGAAATCACCTCACACAGTTAAGCATTTTATTTAAAAAAAAAAAAAAGATAATTACCAGTCTAATCCAGTTCTTCAACTGAGAGTCATTGCAAAGTATGCTTCTTTTACTATATGGCAAACTACAATTTAGATAATTAATTTAATTAAAGGTGGTATTTTCTTTCCAGTTGATTTTTGTATACTCTAGTTTGTTTATGCATACATTAGCATACATTAATATGTGTATACGACACAGTACATTTGTTTGTACCCAGAGTTAGAGAGAGGAAGAGAAAGAAACAAGAATGTATATATTAGATATTTTCAACTATTTGTACTCCCCTTCCTCCTCTATCAGGCTAAAAATGATGGTAAACCTGTCTCTGTGCTCATGAATAAAGTAACACATGCTTCTAGATTTTCTAGATTCTCTGAATAGAGAATTTCGTGGTATGAAGGTGAGCTTTAGGAACAGGACAAAATTATTCTCTTAACCTGTGTGCAAAACTTGTCCAGTCCAACTTTCACTGGAAAGTTGTATTTGGCATCTTCCATTTGTCTTTATTCATGCTTCTCCCACCTCATACTTCCCCCTTCTTTGGGCATCTAATATCTTTAGCTCCTCACTGTGGCATTTTTTCTAAGCCTGCAGATGGTACCTCTATATTAAAGCCCACAAAACCCATCAATTTTCCTTTTACTATGATCTGTAAAATACAAGAAAACACTTCGATCTATAGAGTGAAGGTAGTTGATTTTGAAAGTCAACATACTAGTCTGATTGAAAATTCCTGAAATTGTACATTATAATGTGCCATGTTTAAATTGATGTACAGCCCAATAAGCTTTCCTTGAGCATTGCTATTTCTTTGGCTGAATAAAGATGAAATTGGCTTATTTTTAGGGACATGTTTTGTGGTTTAAAAAAAAAATCACTGTTGGATCTTTAAAAGACTACCATAATTCTTCACTAGGGGCCCGGTGCACAAAAATTTGTGCACTCAGGGGGGTCCCTCAGCCCGGCCTGTGCCCTCTTGCAGTCTGGCACCCCTTGGGGGATGTCCACCTGCTGGCGTGCCTGGCCAGCCTGGGTGAGGGGCTGATGGCTGTTTGCAGGCTGGCCAGGCCCCCCAGTGGGGTCCCTCACCCCATGGTGGTGTGGCCAGTCAGAGTGAGGGACTGACGGCCGTTTTCAGGCTGCCCACAGCTCCCATTGACCCAAAGTACCAGCAAGGCTGGCTGGAAGCAGGTTTCTGGGGTTTATTTATCTTCTATAATTGAAACTTTGTTGCCTGGAATGCAGGCCTAGGCAGGCAAGGAAGCCTCCTGTTTGCTTCAGTTCTATGGCTTCTATAATTAAAACAGTGTTGTCTTGAGCAGAGGCCCAGCCGGCCTAGGCAGGCAGTTTCCTCCATCGCTGGTGCAACAGAAGCCTCCTGTTTGCTCTAGCTCTGTGGTTACCGACCTCCATCTTGGCTGGGTTAATTTGCATAAATCCGCTCTGATCGGCTGGTGGGTGTGGCTTAGGCGTCTCAGAGTGAGGGTCAATTTGCATATTACTCTTTTATTAGATTAGATGGTAAGATGCTCTTGTTAGGAGGGATACAAAGAAATTGAGAGAACTTAGCACTCTTCTTACCTGGGACTATGGCAAAACTGGTATTTTTATGATTGTTTGATACTATAGAGGAAAGATGGTTTTGAGCAATGAGCTAAGTCTAAGAAGCTCACTTCTACTTGAACATTCTTCTGGTTCAGCGCCATTAAATTAATCTTGATATTCATAACATTTCTACTTTTGAAATTGATCAGTTCTTCCCCTGGCCAATGTGGCTGTTGGTTGAGCAATTATTCTGTGCACAGAAAAGTTGCTGGTTGGATTCCTGGTCAGGGAATGGTTTTGGTTTCAGTCCCATGTCAGGGTATATACGGGAGGTAGCAGCTGATGGCTGTTTCTCTCCATCTCCCTTCCTCTCTCTCAGAAATTAATAAAAACATTAAAAAATATGATAAAAAAAAAAGAAACTGATAGGTTCTCTGCTTAGGCATAGGAATCTAGGATAGCAATAACTATTTATATATGTTTGCTTTTTGTATTAGGTGTTGTCAGGGATTGTCTATTAACTTACAGCTATTTCCCTCTGATCTTAGCAAATATTCTTAAATATGGGCTCATTTGCCACTACCTTCAACCTCATGAGTACTCTTAATACTTATCAGAAAGAAATTCCATATCTTCCTGGGGGAAAGGGAAAATAATAATCTGTAAGGTTCTCTTAAAGCAATATATTTCAGAAGTATAAGTCAGTGTTTACTCAAATGCCTAGAATTTCTAGTTTGTCTATTATAAATATAAAATCAGTATGGGTAAATGTTATTAGATGCCTGACATCTACAATAGGTAATTATAGTCTTTAGAGCCTTTTCTTGGTTCATGAATATAAAATGCTACTCAAATTTTAGGGTTTTATCCTTATACTTCATTTTAAAAAGAATAGTGTAAAATGGATTTGAAAAAAGCTATTAGACTATATCTAAATGCAATTATATAAGTAGTAGTAATGTTTGATGAAAGATAAAGTGGCCTACATTTACAAACAGGAAAAAAGAAGATGGTAAATACTTAATGTTTATATTTAGCTAGAGAAAATGTACACATTTAATAAAAAACTAAGTACACATTCATTTCATTTCAGTATGTACTACTAGGTAGATAGTGAAACATCTATCCTACATAATAAAAGGATAATATGCAAATTGACTCTAACAGTAGAACAACTGGGAATGACTGGTCACTATGACACACTCTGACCACCAGGGGGCAGACGCTCAATGCAGGAGCTGCCCCTGGTGGTCAGTACACTCACACAGTGGGAGCTCTGCTCAGCCACAAACCAGGCTGATGGCTGCCAGCACAGCAGTGGTGGCGAGAGCCTCTCCCGCCTCCTCAGCAGTGCTAAGGATGTCCAATTGTAGCTTAGGCCTGCTCCCTACTGGCAAATGGACATCCTCCAAGGGCTCCTGGGCTGCCAGAGGGATGTCTGACTGCCAACTTAGGCCCAATCCGCCAGGTAGGAGGTCTAAGCCAGCAGGTGGACATCCCCCGAGGGGTCCCAGACTGTGAGAGGGCATAGGCCAGGCTGAGGGAACCCCCCCACCCCCCCGAGTGCACAAAAAATTTTTGTGCACCGGGCCTCTAGTGTGTGTGTGTGTGTGTATGCCCAGCAACTGGAACAGCTGAACGACCGGTGGCTGTGATGCACACTGCAGCAGCCAATCAGCCTGATCTGATTGGCCCCTGCCCCTGGCCAGCCTGGATCCCGATTGCGGGCAGGGCCAGCTGGCCAACCACCTTCTGCCCCTCCCCCCCACTAGCCCTGCCCGATGGGCCCCTATGGGGGCAGGCTGCCCAGACCCCACCTGTGCACGAATTTGTGCACCAGCCCTCTAGTTTAAAATAATTTTCCTTGCTAGTCTAGAGCGGTTAGTGTAACTAGGAACTTCAAGCTACTTATATGCGAGAACTCTTGTACAAGAAAACTACTAAAAAGTCAACTGTGACAAACTGTCTAATTAAAAGTTAATTTTAAAAAATGGTTTTTTAAAATAAATTTTTTTATTGACTGCAGGGGGGGAGGGAGGGAGAGAGAGAGAGAGAGAGAGAGAGAGAGAGAGAGATCGATCGATCAATGATGAGAGAGAATCATTAATCGGCTGCCTCCTGTATGTCCATTACTGGGTAGGGATTGAGGTCACAACCTGGGCAGGTACCCTGACCGGGAATCAAACCCACTGGTTCATAGGTCAATGCTTAACCACGGAGCCAAGCTGGCCATGCTAAGTTTTCTTTTTAAAAATTGCAAATGGTAGAAAATTTCACTTTAGACTGGCCTAAACATTAGTTTATGTAAGCAAAGAATGAAGGGCTTGGTGCAGAGAACCATGAACATTATCAAGATCCTTTCTTTTCCTTTTTTATATAGTATTTTTAAATTTGATTTCAGAAAAGAAGGGAAAGGGAGAGATAGAAACATCAATGCTGAGAGAGAATCATTGATCAGCTGCCTCCTGCTGATCCACTGGGGATTGATCCTGAAACCCAGGCATGGTGCCCTTGACCACCAGAATTGAACCTGGGCCCTTCACTCTGCAGGTGGATCCTCTATCCACTGAGCCAAACTGGGTAGGACCCAAGATCCTTTCTTGACATTGCATTTCCACATCAGCTTCCACCTCATTATTTTGCTCCACATTGGGGCAAAATTCCATGAGCAAATCTTCCATAATCTCTGTCTCCAATTCCTTACCTTCCATTCTCCTGTAAGTCCACTCCAATTGGGCTTTTGCTTCATTACTCCACTAAAAGCTCTCTGATGCCAAGCCCTTCTCAATTCCCAGTTTACTAAATCTATTAGCTGCATTTGACACAGTTAACCAGGTTCTCCTATATGTTACTTTCAGGAAACTTCTCTCTCGATTTTCCTTATATCTCACTGGTCATTTCTTCTTAACACTTCTTTGCTTGTTCCTTTTCTTCTCCTAGACCTCTTTTCTGTCTATACTTATTTCCCTGGGGAGTTTATCTAGCCTCAAGGCTTTAAATAGTAATTTAAGATGATCCTAAATTTATATCTCTAGTTAAAACATTTCTTATTAGTTCCAGAGTCTCATCCAACTGCCTGTTAAAAAGGTCACCATTCAGATACCTATCTCAAACTTATGTCCAAAGGAAAGATCTGTTCTTTCTTCGAAAACAAATTATACCCACAGTCTTCTTCTTTGTTAAGGGTATCTTCATTTTTCTAGTTGCTCAGGCTAAAGTTTTTAGTCATCCTGGCCTAACCTAATTAATTAGCAAATCTTGTTGACTCTACCTTTAAAATAGCTCCAGAATCTGACCACTTCTCATAACTTTTACTGCTGCTACTCTGATCTGAGTCACCATCATCTCTCACCTGGATTATTACGTTGATTTCTGCTTCTACCTTTGTCCACCTTCATAGTATTATCAACCAACGTAGCAGCCAGAGTGATTTCTTTTAAATGTTAAGCTACTCATGTTACTTCTCTGTTTTAAACTCTCCATTGGCCTCCAATGTAACTCATAGTAAAATCCAAAATTCTTATGATCTAGCCCACTCTTCATTACCTGCCTGATACCTGCATCTATTAGTATTGGTTTTGTTAACTTGGCTGTAACCATACTGACTTTCTTGCTGTTTCCCAAATATACTGTATGTTCTTAGGGTCTTGGCTTGAGTGTGTGTGTGTTTTTCCTGAAATGCTCTTGCCACAGATATTCACATGGCTATTTCCTTCACCTCCTTAAACTCAAGATATTAATATTTTTTATGTACTTTACCCAGACTACCCTATTTAAAAATTTACCTTTTATTCAAGTCCCTATTATTCTGCCCTATTTTTTCCATAGTGTTTATCACTTCCCAACATACTTTGTTATACTTATTATACTAGGAGCCCAGTGCACGAATTCATGCACCTTGAAAGGAACAGGTGGGCCATGAGGCTGTGATGGGCATAGGGGCGGGTCTTAGCCCATCCTCTGTAACCCTGCCTGGCCCCTCCCTCTGCGGCCCCTCGTCCCCTGTCTGCTGGCAGCCCTGCTCCCACTGCTGCCACTCCCAGCGGATACAAGCGTGGCTGGTGCCATCAGCAGGTGTGTGAGTGGCAGCTGCTGCCCCAATGGCCCCTCAGGAGCAGAGGAGGTGGAGAACCCCTGAGGGGCGATTGGGGCCAGCAGTTGCCGCTCACACCTGTTGACGGCACCGAGCAATCAGGGCCGGTGCTGAGTGCCAGGTGGGACCGCAGCACGTGGGAGAAAAGAATTTTTAGTAACCACCAGAGGTTCGCCCCCATGAAAGCGACTGGTGCCCCACCTTAGTCTGGTGTCCCTGCTCACCTGCTCCACCATCCCACTGCGGCCAGTGCCCACCATGTTCCGCATGTGCCCCCTGGTGGTCAGTGCATGTCATAGCAACCAGTTGTTCCACCGTTTGGTCTATTTGCATATTAGCCCTTTATTATATAGGATAGAATTGTTTCTTATCTTTCCTTTCCAGATTGATGTATGTGCCATAAGGACAAAAGTTTTGGTCTTTTTACATTGACTATTCTAAACATGTAGAATACTTTACACATATTAGGTGCTAGATAAATGTCTGTTGAGTGAATGTGTAACAAATTTATTTAATGTTCTCCATTTTGTGGCTCCACTTCGTTGATGTCAGTCCCACTTTTTTAGACATATGTATTTCCCAGGAGTTCCCAGAATCCTTCCAGATTCAAATCTAGCCAAAAAGAGAAAAAGTCTTTGTCCTAACATTTCCAGGAAAAGTCCTGAAGTTTCACTATGATTGCACTACTTTAAATGCCATACCTAGCCCTTGACCAATCAATCCTGGCAAAGGAATGCAATGCACTTTTCAGCCTAGATTTTGGTTACATGCTCCATTCTGAGACAGGAAATAAAACACAAGGAAAAATGATTACTGGGGGAATAGAAAGGGTTGAATTAAGTATACAGGGAATGCCTACTAGCTACCACTGTTACACAGAATGTGGTCCTTAGATACTGGTTTCATGAGAACCCAGTAGGTGTTTGACCATGCCCCATTAAGTTTGAGAAATAAGTTTTGTTACTGTAGAACTCCTCGGGGTTTAAAATGTGCTCTGTAAATCTCTGACTGGGAGATATTTTATGTAACAACTTCCCAAAATTCTTTGAACATGGAACCCTTTCCTTTCAGATTATCCCAAGGTATTTTCTCAGTGAACCACACCATGAAAAATAATGATATTCTTGCTAAGAACTAGTTAGGAAATTGAAAAAAATCTCGTGTAACAATTAAAATCTAATCTAATAAGAGTAATATACAAATTAACCCTCACTCTGTTACACCTAAGTCATGCCCACCAGCCACGCCACGCCCACTAGCCAATCAGAGCAACAACATGCAAATTAACCCAGCCAAGATGGTGGCCAGCAGCCACGGAGCTAGAGCAAACAGGAGGCCAGGGATGGAGGAAACTGTCTGCCTAGGCTGGCTGTGGCCTCCGCTCAAGGCAACAAAGTTTCAATTATAGAAGATAAATAAACCCCAGAAACCTGCTTCCAGCCAGCCTTGCTGGGACCTTGGGTCAATGGGAGCTGTGGCTAGCCTGCAAACAGCCCTCAGCCCCTCACCCAGGCTGGCCAGGCATGCCAGCAGGTGGACATCCCCCGAGGGGTCCCAGACTGCGCCAAGCCCCTAGTAAAATATAAAAGAATACTCATGAAATGTCCAGGACTTATTTCCTTAATATATAGAAAGACACTTATCCTTTGAAAGATATCTATTCTCAAGAAATTTAGTGTAGTTGTAATTAAAAATCCAGTTTAGTTGAGAGGGGTGTGAAAGGAAGAGAAGGAAGCTTTATCAAATTCTAAAATTCCGGTAGGTTGTAGGCTTTTTTGTATTTATTTTGTATTTTAATCTTCACCTGAGGATATTTCTCCACTGATTTTTAGAGAGAGTGGAAGAGAGAGGAAAAGACAGAGAGAAATATCGATGTGAGAGAAACACATCGACTGGTTGCCTTCTACAGGAGCCCCAACCTGGGCCCAGGTGGGGGAAGAGTCTGCAACAGTTACTTAACTCTTGATTGGAATTGAACTAGGACCCTTTGGTCCATAGGATGTTGTCTATCCACTGAGCCAAACCGGCTAGGGCAAGGAAGTAAGCTTTTTTGATTGCAAGGAAAGATAATACCCCAGGTAACTTAAGAAAAGCTTATTGTAAGAAAATATGAGAATTAAAATCAGACTCGGAAACTATCGTTATATACTTTTTCTGGTTATGTGCATTCTCTCCATCTATTCCACCTGTGTCTCTTTCTAAGCATCTATTTTGTTTACCTCTGGGCAAAAAGAACACAAAATATTCCAAGTTCCACACTCCAAATCCTGGAAGAAGGCCTTTTGAATTGATTTTAGTTAATATGTTATTAATGATTTCATACCTAGTCATTGCCTAGAAGTCAGTGGATGGGCCACCCCTGGGAAATTTGGCTGTTCAGTATAGAAAAGTTGCTTCCCTGATAGGAGGTATGGGCTTTCAAAGTTCAACTAGAAAGTGTATGTGGTGGGTGGCATGACCAAAATGTCTAGTATAATCTAGAAGAAGTGAGAACAGGAATTCTGAAAAGGGTGTATGCAATATCACATATAAAATATACAGTTTCTATATATGACAAAGGTATAGTAATTGAAACTGGAATTGGTGTGTTAATAAGCACTTAATGAAGGAAAAATAAAATTTGAAAATAGCATAAAAGTGAAATTTTTAATTAGCATGAATTTAATTGTTTCAAAGTGCCCAATTAAGTATTAAAAATAGTAAGATTTCTTCCTCGTAACTTACCAGAATAACATCAAAATTATTTAAAGAGTTTCACTTCAAGTGAAACTAAATATCAGGAAACAATAGGTTGCATTTAAATAAATGTCTAAATAATGCATTAAAGTGCATAAGTA
>PVJC01051029.1:0-11606 GCA_004026665.1 Murina feae | reverse complement strand
AACATGAAAGTCACCAGGAATTGGACAGGTGACCTCTTAGTACATGGGACAACCCTCAACCAACTGAGCCACACAGTCAGGCTGTATATATGATTTTTATAACAACTCCAGACCATAGGCAAAGCAAGAATCATTATCTTTATTTAAAAATGAGGAATTCAGGCCTGCCCGGCATGGCTCAGTCCTTGAGCCTTGACCTATGCACAGTCTGATTCCTGGTCAGGGCACATGCCTGGTTGCTCAATCCCTAATGGGGAGGTGTGCAGGGGGCAGCTAATCAATGATATTCCTCTCATCATTGATGTTTCTCTCTCTCTTCCCCTCTCCCTTCCTCTCTGAAATAAATTTTTAAAAATTTTAAAAAGAGGAATTCAGGACAATAATGTTTAGCAACTTGCCTAAGAATTTACATGCATAACCCATGGACACAGAAAATAATATGGTGAAGGTTTGGGGAGGTAGAAGGCTAGGTGGAGGAGATTAATGGGGAAAAAGGGGGACATCTATAATATTTTCAACAATAAAGATAAATTTTAAAAAATTGCACAGACACTGACAGAACTCAGGGCTAAAATTTAGGTGTTTGATTACAGAGAGAAACAAACAAGAGAGGAAGAGGGAGGTTAACTGAAAAACTCAGAAAAGAGACTAAGGAACTTAGCATCTGACAGGTGTTCTAAGACAATAGGAAATGGTAAACAAAGGGACAGAAAAGCGATGGGGACTAAGGTGTTAGGGCTGGAATCATACTGCCTCTGTACTTAGCTCCAGGCCATTGCTCATGATCAATGTTAAAACATAACCTTGAAGATTGGAACACTATTAATTCTTTGTTTTTCCAAACCTAACCCGATTCCTGATACGTTAATCAAAAGTGCATTATGAATGTTTATTGTAAAAACCACTGAGGCCTTGGTTCAGAGGCTGATCCAGTAACTGACAAAGGTTGGCGTGGGTGTGGGGAAAGAGGTAAGGAGGGCCTGAACCTGAAGTGCAAAGCCAACTTGATAGAGCTTTTATGAGCATATGTAGCTACTTATTTTTTTTTACTATTGCTTAAAATATTACAAAGAGTAGTACATATGTCTTTTTTTTATTTTTTGACCCCTCTTGACCTTCCCCCATCCTCCCCTATCCCTCAGTGTCTTGTGTCCATTGGTTATGCTTATATGGATGCATAAAAGTCCTTTGGTTGATCTCTTTCCCCTCCCCCCCCCAACCCTCCCAGACTTCCTGCTGTAGTTTGACAGTCTGTTTGATGCTGCTCTGCTTCTGTATCTATTTCTGTTTATCAGTTTATAATGGTCTTTATTATCCATAGATGAGTGATGTCATGTGGTATTTTTCTTTCATTGATTGACTTATTTCACTTAGCATAAGGCTCTCCAGTTCCATCCATGCTGATACAGATAGTAAGAACTCCTTCTTTTTTACAGCAGCATAGTAGTCCATTGTGTAGATGTGCCACTGCTTCCTAATCCATTCATCTGCTGATGGGCACTTAGGCTGTTTCCAAATCTTAGCTATGGTGAATTGTGATGCTATGAACATAGGGATGCATATATCCTTTCTGATTGGTGTTTCTGGCTTCTTGGGATATATCCCTAGAAGTGGGATCACTGGGTCTAATGGCAGTTCCATTTTTAAATTTTTGAGGAAATGCCATACTGTCTTCCACAGTGGCTGCACCAGTCTGCATTCCCACCAGCAGTGCAGGAGGGTTCCTTTTTCTCCGCATCCTCTCCAGCGCTTGTCATTTGTTGATTTGTTGATGATAGCCATTCTTACAGGTGTGAGATGGTACCTCATTGTTGTTTTGATTTGCATCTCTTGGATGATTAGTGACTTTGAGCATGTTTTCATATGTCTCTTGGCTTTCTGAATGTCCTCTTTTGAAAAGTGTCTATTTAGGTCCTTTGCCCATTTTTTGATTGGATTATTTATCTTCATTTTGTTAAGTTGTATGAGTTCCCTATAAATGTTGGAGATTGAACCTTTATCAGTGATAACATTGGCAAATATGTTCTACCATGTAGTGGGCTTTCTTGTTGTTTTGTTGATGGTTTCTTTTGCTGTGCAGAAGCTTTTTATTTTGATGTAGTCCCATTTGTTTATTTTCTCTTTAGTTTCCAATGCCTTTAGGAGCTGTATCAATGAAGCAATTGCTTCGGCATATGTCTGAGATTTTGTTGCCTTTAAATCCCTCTAGTATTTTTATGGTTTCCTATATTACATTTAACTGCTTTATCCATTTTGAGTTTATTTTTGTGTATGGTGTGAGTTGCTGGTCTAGTTTCATTTTTTTTTTTTTTTGCATGTATCTGTCCAATTTTCCCAACACCATTTGTTGAAGAGACTGTCATGACTCCATTGTATGTTCTTGCCTCCTTTGTCAAATATTAATTGAGCATATTGGTTCAGGTTGATTTCTGGGTTCTTTGTTCCATTCCATTGATCTATATGTCTATTCTTGTGCCAGTACCAGGCAGTTTTGAGCACTGTGGCTTTGTAACGCAGCTTAATATCTGGTATTGAGATCTGACCTACTTTGTTCTTCTTTCTCAGGATTGCTGCGGCTATTCGGGGTCTTTTTTTATTCCAGATAAATTTTTGTAGAGTTCCTTCTAGGTCCGTGAAATATGCCATTGGTATTTTGATGGGGAGTGTGTTGAATTTATAAATTGCTTTGGGTAGTATGGTCATTTGAATGATATTGATTCTACCAATCCATGAACATGGCATGTTCTTCCATCTGTTTATGTCTTCCTCTATCTCTTTTTTCAACGTCCTGTAGTTTTCTGAGTAGAGGTCTTTTACCTCTTTAGTTAAGTTTATTCCTAGGGACCTTAATTTTTTTGGTGCGATGGTAAATGGGATTGCTTTTTTAGTCTCTCTTTCTGTAATTTCACTATTGGGGTATAGAAATGGTGTATAGATTTCTTGGCATTGATTTTGTATCCTGCTACATTGCTGAATTCATTTATTAAGTCTAATAATTTTTGATGGAGTCTTTAGGGTTTTTTATGTACAATAGTATCATGTCATTTGTGAATAAGAACAGTTTTACTTCTTCTTTTCCAATTTGGATGCCTTTTATTTCTTCTTCTTGTCTAATTGCAATGGCTAATACTTCCAGTATTATGTCAAACAGGAGTGGTGAGAGTGGGCATCCCTGTCTTGTTCCTGTTCTAAGGGGAAATGGTTTTAGTTTTTGCCCATTGAGTATGATGTTGGCTGTGGGTTTGTCATATATGGCTTTTATTATGTTGAGATATGATCCTTCTATTCCCACCTTGCTGAGAGTTTTTATCAGGAAAGCATGTTGGATTTTGCAGATATTGTACCATCCTTGCATTCCTGGGATAAATTCCACTTGGTCATGGTGTATGATCTTTCTGATGTACTGCTGATCCAATTTGCTAGGATTTTGTTAAGAATTTTAGCATCTATGTTCTTGAGGGATATTGGCCTGTAATTCTCTTTCATTGTGCTGTCTTTATCTGGTTTTGGTATTAGGGTAATGCTGGCTTCATAGAAAGAGCTTGGAAGTGTGCCTTCATCTTGAATTTTTTGGCATAGTCTGAGAAGGATTTGCTTTAGTTCTTTGAATGTTTGGTAAAACTCCCCTGTGAAGCCATCTGGTCCAAGGCTTTTGTTTGCTGGAAGCTTTTGGATGACTGTTTCAATTTCATCAGTAGTTATTGGCCTATTCAGGTTTTTTGATTCTTCCTGATTGAGTTTTGGAAGCTTGTATTTTTCTAGGAATGTGTCCATTTCATTGAGGTTGTCCAGTTTGTTGGAGTAGTGTTGTTCGTAGTATTTTTTGACAATCCTTTGTATATCAGTAGGGTCAGTTGTTGTTTCACCTCTTTCATTTCTGATTTTGTTTATTTGGGTCCTCTCTCTTTGTTTCTTGGTAAGTCTGGTGAGGGGTTCATCAATTTAGTTAATTCTTTCAAAGAACCAGCTCTTGGTTTCATTGATCCTTTGTATTGGTTTTTTTTTTTTGGTCTCTGTCATTTATTTCTGCTCTGATTTTTGTTATTTCCTTCCTTCTGGATACTGTGGGCTTTTCTTGTTGCTCTCTTTCTAACTCTTTGAGTTGTAGAGTTAGTTCATTTATTATCAGTTTCTCTTGTTTTTTGAGGTAGGCCTGTAGAGCTATGAACTTCCCTCTCAGGACTGCTTTCATTGTGTCCCATAGATTTTGGATTGTTGTGTTTTCATTGTCATTTGTTCCCAGGATGCTTTTTATTTATTCTTTGATCTCTCTGGTAACCCACTCATTGTTTAATAACATCTATTTAGCCTCCAAGTGTTAGATTTTTTTCAATATTTTTATTGTAGTTGATTTCTAGTTTTATGCCATTATGATCTGAGAAGATGCTTGTTATGATTTCTATTCTCTTGAACTTGAAGAGACTTTGCCTGTGTCCTAACATATGGTCTATCTTTGAAAATGTCCCATGTGCACTGGGAAAAAATGTATATTCTGTAGCTTTGGGGTGAAATATTCTGAAGATGTCAACTAAGTCCATCTGATCTAGTGAGTCATTTAGGATTGCTGTTTCTTTGCTGATTTTTTGTTTAGAGGATTTATTCAGTGGTGTCAGTGGGGTATTAAAGTCCCCTACTATGACTGTATTGCTATCAGTCTCTCCCTTGATGACTTTCAGAAGTTGTTTTATGTATTTGGATGCTCCTGTATTGGGTGCATATATGTTTACCAGAGTTATATCTTCTTGCTGAATTGCTCCCTTTAGTACTATGTAGTGGCCTTCTTTGGATATTGTTTCTTTACGTGTTGTCCCAAATTCTCTTAGGCTCTCCTCCTGCTTTTTAATTTTTTTTTTCTAGAAGCTGCTCTGCTTGGGTATTTTTTTCCTACCTTGTCTTCTAGCTCACTGATGTGATCCTCTGCTTCATCTAGTCTACTGTTGATGCTTTCTACTGAGTTCTTTATAGCAGTGATGTCACTTTTCATTTCTTCTTGGTTCTTCTTCATTTCCTCTTGGTTTTTACACATATTTTCGAATTTGTCTTCCATTCTTCCCAACCACCTTATGACCATTTCTCTGAATTCCTTCTCTGACAGGTTGGTTGCCTCCATTTCATTTACTTCCTTTTCTGGTGATGCCTGTTTCTCTTTCATATGCAGACTGTTTTTTTTGTCTCCCCATGATCTCTCTTCTCTGGGTGTCTGGTTATGTAGTTCTCTCTCTCCTTTATCTCGGCGAAATCTGACCTTTCTGTGAGAAGGTGCAGGGCTCGTCTGAGTCCACGTATTTGCAGGATCCAGTGTTCCTGGGTTCCTAGCTGTTCCTGGGGTGCCTCTGTTGCATGATTCCTGGATGTATAGGCTTGTGATAACAGCCACTCTACCCTATGGCGCAGTCTCCTCCGCAGAGTAGCTACTCTGGGAGAAATTTCAGCAATAAGAGGCTACCCGGCAATCTCCAACAGTCGCTGGGCTGCAAACTGTTACTCTCAGCTGAATCTCCTGTGCCAATTCGGGCTGAATGTTACTCATTTAAGCTGCTCACCCAATCTGCTCTGGGACAAGGCACAGGACATGTCCGTCTATATGGCCGCCATTTTTCCTCCCTCCTGTAGCTAGTTATTAATAGAGGAAGGGAGCAAAGGGAATCAGACATTATTAAGCACAATAAACTAGGGAGAAGAAGCCTCCTTGGTTCCTGAGGAAGTTACAGCTTCACACATTCCCTAGGGAAACCCATCATTCAGCAGATCACTGAGGGAAGGGATCCTATATAATAAAAGGCTAATATGCAAATCAACTAAATGGTGGAACAGCGGGTCACTATGATGTGCACTGACCACCAACGGGCAGACGCTCAACACAGAAGCTGGCCCCTGGTGGTCAGTGCGCTCTCACAAGGGGAGTGGCAGTTAGCTAGAAGCCAAGCTCACAGCTGGCACAACAGTGGTGGTAGGAGCCTCTCCCACCTCCGCAGCAGTATGACATCCCCTGAG
This sequence comes from Murina feae, assembly GCA_004026665.1. Classification (NCBI taxonomy): domain Eukaryota; kingdom Metazoa; phylum Chordata; class Mammalia; order Chiroptera; family Vespertilionidae; genus Murina; species Murina feae. The sequence goes on along the minus strand of PVJC01051029.1, from coordinate 5,612 downwards.
GGATCCCGGACCTTGAGAGGGTGCAGGCCGGGTTGAGGACACCTACTTTGAGTGCATGAATTTCATGCTCTGGGCCTCTAGTAGAACAATAAAGGGGCAGGTGAACACAGTAGGAGCCAAGATGGTGACCAGAGAGGCCTGTCAGTTAAGCCTGGGGAAAGAGTGTATTGGTTAGGGTGTGGACCCATCAGAAACCTGGAAAGCTCAGAAAGTTGATTGGTTATTTTGAAAAAGCACCTGGTCCATCCTAAACCAGAGATAATATTATCAGCTTAACAAAGAAGCCCTTCCCCTTCTCATTCTCACCCAATAATGCACTCATCCCATTTGTCCAAATGTTTTCTCCATAGTAGCCATGTGGGATTAGCAGCTGCCAGCAGCCCCAATGGCTGTGGGTCTTGGAACTCAGTACCCAGCTGAAGTGCAGCTGGAAACACCGGCTAAGCTACCGGATGGTGAAAAAGACTGGACTAGACTACAACCGTGGCATGGTGCAAAATGTCTGGACACTGGCCCTATTTCTGGGCCTGATGAAGGTAAGATTGGACTTTTCCCACAGAGGGACATTGGGAACCCAGGAGAACGCCTTTGAATTTGCATCCACATGTAAATCATACCACCAGAACTCATCCTCCCTGTGGGTCTCCTGGAATGCTTTCCTTGTGATGTGCAAGGACCCACTCCACTGACAGCACTTCGTTTGCTCAAGAAGACAGTGTGTTTTTATCAGGAAGCTGCCTGTGGTCAATTGTAGAAAATATGATTAACCAAACTATTTCTTGCAGACCTTGAGCCAGAACTGTCTTTTTTTTTTTCCAGTTGCATGATTAAAAAAGAAAAGAAAAGAGGAAGAAAGGGAAGAAGAAAAGGAGAGAGCAAGAAGGGAAAAAAAGAGGGAGGGAAAAAGGGAGAGAAGGTGGGAGGGAAGGCAAGATAGGAAGAAATTCTATCATCCTTGGTTTGTTGACTAAATACAGATGAACCCTAAAAAGGGGAATTGTTCATGTTCCTTTCTTTCACTTCAGCAGTAATCTCTCCTCCCACCTCAGGAATGAAATTCTGGGCTATGTCCATCCCCCTCATGCAAACAGAAAAGTAGTTTATAGCCTCTTGTTTATATTTGTTGTTCCTTGACGCACATTTTCGGGAAGACCCACCAGACTTCCTGACTGAATTGGGCCCCCAACAGTTTACTTATATACCCCTCCTCTTTCCCTCTTACTTCTTATAGTGAATGGTCTGTACCACTGACAGGGTCATTTAAATTCCCACCCACTGGGCTGTCTGATCTACCAGCAGACAGCACCCATTTTGTCCAAAACTGAAGAAGGGTTTGGCACAATATGTGTTTTTGTTTTGATCAATAATTGGTGAATTAACTTCTCGTAAAAGACAACAGAGCCACTTTAAAATGGAGTTGGAGTGGCCAACCCAGAGGCTCACATGTCTTACACCTCAAACCTTTAAAATGCTATAATAAGGAAGAATAGCCTAAAGCGCCAAAGAAACAAGAAAGTAGTGTACACTTCAAAAAGAAACATATCTGTTAAGCCCGGCCTGTGTCTCTCAATGGTTGAACATTGACCTATGAACCAGGAGGTCACAGTTGGATTCCCAGTCAGGGCACATGACCTGGTCGTCGGCTGGATCCCCAGTGTGAGGTGTGCAGGAGATACTTTCAAAAGTACCTTTCTGACAATCAAGCCACAAAATGTCCTGTCACAAAATGTGGCAGAAGGGCCAGCCCTCGTCAGAGGGGCAGAAGTACAGTGATTTGGGCAGCCTCATGGCCCCACCTCAGCCACTGGCTTGTGACATCTCCAGCCTGGCCTTTTGCAGGTGACTCAAGTGGGAAGGGTCAGAAGCAATGACATGTGGGAAGGGTCAGAAGCAATGACACAAAGTGCTGCACATCCCCTTTCCCCTCAACACACACACAAGAAATAGTATTTTGGGGTGGAGGGGTAAGAAGAAGATACTTTAGCTGATACAGCTGAGGTCACATAGTTAGAACACTTTTATTTTCTCCTTTACTAATTTTTTATTTTTCCCTAATTTTTATTGTGGTGAAATACATGCACGTAACATAATTTTTACCATCTTAACAATTTTAAGCATACAGTTCGGAGGCATTGAGTATATTCATACTGTTGTGCAATCATCACCATCCATCCATCCATCCACAGAAATATCTTCATCTTGCTCAACTGAACTGCCCATTAAGCACTAACTCCCCATCTCCCCCTCCCCAGCCCCAGGCAACCACACTTCTACTTACAGTCTACTGTTTCTGTGAATTTGACTGTTCTAGGGACCTCATAAAAATGAGCCCTAGCTGGTTCAGCTCAGTGGATCGAGCATAAGCTTGCGGACTAAAAGGTCCCGGGTTCGATTCAAGTCAAGGGAACATGCCCAGGTTGCAGGCTCAATCTCCATTGGGGATATGCAGGAGGCAGCTGATCAATGATTCTCTTATCATTGATGTTTCTTTCTCTCCCACTCCCTTCCTCTGTGATTAAAAAAATAATAAAAATTTTTAAAAAGACTTAGAAAATGAAATAACAGAGTATTTGTCCTTTTGTTATTGGCTTAGTCCACTTAGCATAATGTTCTCAAGGCCCATCTAGGTCATGGCATGTGTCAGCATTTCCTTCCTTTTAAAGATCATTCCATTGTATGTATACAACACATTTTGTCCATATCCGTCAAAGGACACTAGGCTTGCTTCCACCTTTTTGGCTATCATGAATGATGTTGCTTCAAATGTGGGTGTACAAATATCTCTTTGTGACCCTGCTTTTAATTCTTTAGGGTGTTTACTCAGAAGTGAAAGTCCTGGGTCATATTGAACTTTTATATTTGAGTTTTTGAGGAAGCTTCTTGCTGTTTTCCATAGCAGCTTCATTATTTACATTCCCACTAACAGTGTACAAGGATCCAGTTTCTTCAAATTCTCGCCAGAGATCCTTTTGTTAAAGGATGTTTGTGCAGCTACTTTGCTCATTTTTCAATGACCTTTCCAGCAGACCCTCTCTTCACATCACCTCCCACCCTCGCCTTCCAGCAAAGCAGTTCCCTTTTGCTGCATCCCCAAACCTCCCAGAGCCTGCAATCCCTCGCCCTTCCCCAAACACTGAACAGCACAGCCATACCAATTTCTTTATCTAAGATTGTGGAGCACGCCTCGTGCAGACTCGCCTGTCTTCCTCAGGTCCCTAACACTAACTCAGCATCTGTTAGAGTTCAGAGGTGCCCTCATGTTTTGAGGAGGCTCTCTTATTCCGTGGACACTTCAAAAACATCCCAGTGTTTGTTTAGCCAAAACTACGAGCCTCTCTTTGAAGATTACCTATGTAAGTAAAGTGAAATTAGGCTTCTGACCCCCTACTTTCCTGGAAATGGATTATGTGTTTAATTTTTAAAAGTTAGGTGTTTTTGTTTTGTTTTTTTTTCCTGAAAATTCAATTGGCTTCCTTCTTGTATAAATTGTTTGGCCATTTTATTATAGCACAAACTTTTAGGACCAAGTTTTGTTTTTATTTTGAGATAGAAGAATATATACTAAGAACAAAGCGTTTTAGCACTTCAAAATTACTCAAATATCAGATAACAACTGGTGACAGGCTCAAAGGTGTAGGCTAAATTCTTTGCCAAGAAGATGAGAAATTCTTTATTATCTGCTATACAGCAATTCAGAGTAGCCAATAATATATAAAAACACAATCAATCACTAACTAATAAACTATTTTTTAAAAATATTTTTTTATTGGTTTCAGAGAGGAAGGGAGAGGGAGAGCCAGAAACATTAATGATGAAAGAAAATCATTGATTGGCTGCCTCCCGCACACCCTCCCTCCCCCCACTGGAGATCGAGCCCACAACCTGCGCATGTGCCCTGACCAGCAATTGAACCAAGACCTCCTGGCTTATAGCTCGAAGCTCAACCACTGAGCCATGCTGGCTGGGCAACTAATCACAACTATTTTAAATCAACTTGACCATGATCTTAAACCAGTTGTGGGTTATAAGAAACTCAAATATTCTTTAATTTCAACTCTATTTTGACCTGTCTGAACCTTATATACAGTATTCAAATTGACTTAGGAAATGGCTTTTTTTCTGTTTAACCCAGATTACTAACTCCAGGTAAGCACAAATACAACATGGCAGGAGAAAAAATAAAATTCAGAAAACTTTTTCTTCAATTAACGTGTCTCAGATTTTAATTTAACAACTTCTCAGAGCAGCTTTTCTTCTTCAGTTTCTCACATTGTCCTCTTTGTAGAAGCCAGTGAGTGGTGCTCTGGTTCTGTAAGAAATGGTGGAGAGCTTACCAGATTTGATCAAACCACTTGAATTTAGCAATAAATGGTTTTCAATAAGCGTTGGTTTCTTTATTTAATAAACTGAAAATCAGTCTAAAATCTTCATTATTAAACACTTCCTGATTAAAAGAAAATCTATGGAGTGTTTTTTATCCCTCATTATTGGACCATTCTTGATCCTTTTCATGATAAACAAATTTCCAGAGTAAACAAACAAACAAACAAACAAAAAACCAAAGAAAAATCTACAATCCCTTTCACAGTATATTGTCCATACTAACACACACACACACACAAAATGGGACTTTTTCTTTGTTGCTGTTTCATGTTGAGATTTATAAGAAAAAAAAGGAACAAGTTTCATGAATACAGAATCATTTCAGACTCTCAACCACTATAAATTTTGGTGAAGTTACATTTCCAGACATTTAAAATGAGAAACAAACAACCCACAGAAATAGTGGTGTAGCTATCACCATGAGAAGAATATGGGGTAAATTCATTTTGGTTTCTAAAGATTGTGACATCAAGGTTGTTGTTTGGAAATGGGGACCCTGAGAAAGAAGATACCCACCAAGAAGGACTCCTGCTGGCTAAACAGACTCAAATTTCTAAGACAGACCCTTGCAGCCATTGCTACAGGAGGAAGTGAGAGGGGGGCTCACCAGGAGGGCACTTCAAGGAGAAGACTGCACTGAACTGCCTGCCTGCACTGTGTTCCTGCTTCTGAGCCAGCCCTTAGAAAGGAGTCCTGAGAATATATTTCAATCTTTAAGACTGAGGCTTTCCCATTCAATTGGGACTGTACACTTATATCCTTATCAGCATTTTCACTACCCAATCAGAGCACTCCATTCTGACCAATGAGGACAGTGCTTTTTGGAGCAATGAAACTTTGAGGACTTGGAGTCTTCCTTTGCATGAGGATGGACCAATCGGAGACCAGGGGTGGGGACTTCTCTCTATTTAAGCCAGCTTTTTTCTGGCTCTGGGAGCACACTTTCTCTTTCCACTCAAGATTGTTTCCTGGAGAAACAGGAAGAGGGAGATGGGAATGGAGCAGGTGGAGCAGACCAGATCAGAGCAGAGCTGGCTAGCCAGAGAGGGCCACCTTGCCACCTGCTGCTTCATACTAGTAACTGAGCTGTCTCACAGTTGAACTGTTTGCACTGAATAAAGTTTCCTTCTTCACTGCACCCTAAATTTGGGATTCCTGGTGGCACTGAACTGTCACCAATGACCATCAGCTGACAGGACTGTTTTATCTCATACCGGAGGTCCCTCCCC
>PVJC01051028.1:0-11605 GCA_004026665.1 Murina feae | reverse complement strand
GCTCCCTGATCCCCGGAAGGGGCCTGGGAAGCCGCCAAGCAGGCCGCCAACTCTTTCCCACTCACCCCTCCCCTGCTGCCTTCCTTTCCCACTTCCCAGTGCCGCCAAGGGGTCTGGGGAGCTGCCAAGCAGGACCCCGGCCCCTGCAGCCTTGCTTTCCCGCTCCACGATGCCCCACAAAGGGCCTGGGAAGCCCACCAAGCAGGCCGAGACCCTCCATGCCGCCTCTTACCCGCTTCCCGGTGCCCTCCAACCCTGCTGCCTGTTTCCCACTCACGGGTCCTGGGTCCTGCGCTGTCCTGCCCTGCAGCCGCTCTGTGCACTTGGGAGGTCCCTCAGCCCGGCCTGTGCCCTCTCGCAGTCTGGGACCCCTCGGGGGATGCCCACCTGATGGCGTGCCTGACCAGCCTGGGTGAGGAGCTTTAAGGCTGCCCACAGCTCCCATTGCCCAATGTCCCAGCAAGGCTGGCTAGACGCAGGTTCTGGAGTTTTTTCTCCTATAATTGATGCGGTTCCTTGAAGGCCTGGGGTTATCTTCTATAATTGATACACTGTTCCTTTAAGGTGGCCTTCTGACTAACTGAAGCCTCCTCTGCCTCACCTCGCAGCATCTATAATGAAACAATTGTTACTTTTACTGGTGAGGCCGGAGCTGCTTTTTCCTTCAGCTCCGGAGGATTCTATGATTGTTACAATGCTTCAAAACTGTGTTTTCGCTAGAGCCAGTTTAATCGGAGCTGAGCTGAGGGGCGCAGCTTCACTTTCGCTCCTGCCGCAATGGAAAGGGCTGTTTACTCAGGTCCGTGAGTGGCGGCCGCCCTGTTGGCTGGGCTAATTTGCATACAGCCGCTCTGATTGGCTGGTGGGCGTGGCTTACCCATCTTGGAGAAACGGTTAATTTTAATATTTCGCTTTTATAGAGTAGATAGGTCATCTCATTTTATAAATATCATATATAGAGAGAAATGTCAGGAATCGCCTTAGTCACAAAACAGCACAAGCCCTGAACCTCTCCTTTAGCCTCTGAAATCTTTCCCAATTGGGAACTAAATTTGATGCCATCTGGCTCCAAAAGCAGTGCTTGCAATGTCAGGCAATACTTGGAGGAAACAGCTGCATACAGATCACTCAGCAACCCTCATAAAAATACATGGTACTAGCATTTTTTTTTCTTTTAAAAAATGTTTTATGGGATCCCCCATAGTATCTTTTCCTAGTCTTGCTGTAAAAATAATGTTTATGGTGATTGAATATACTTTCAGTAAATAGCTTCTGTGTCTACCAAATGACTGTTTTTCGTCTACATTTAATCACCTAGGAGCAAAGAAATGATGGCAAACAGATTTCACTGCCTTAAACAATATTTGTTAAAGGAAGACTTTTGCCCTGAAGCATCTTACTCAGAAAGTAATTTCCTGGTCACAGCTCTGGAGCCATTGCCTTATTATTTCAATATTTTCGTTTTCAGCATGAATCAGCCTTTTCCCCTGTCTTGCCTTTATCTACATAGGCTTGCAATGACATCATAGTCTTTTAATATCACAATGAGCGAATAACATTCTCAATTTGTTTGAGGCTAACCAGGCTCAGATATTCCTGTGCTGGTGATGTTATACCTTAATTTGTATTCTTAGGAGAACAATGACCTTTCAGTAAACTGTGGATTCATGAGAATCTATGTGGCTGGACTTAATTATGTAGCTTTTAAATACAACCTTTCCTTGGCAACCTTAGAAACTTGTTACCCAGTATTAAAATGTGATATATCTCTAAAATTAATTTATCAAGTGAGTAGACACAAACATTAAATAATCCATTTTTTTCAGTAGATTTAATATGTAAGTTTTCACATAGATTTCAGATGGATCTTATGAACCCTGGTAATAATATTAACAATGACAATAATAAAACTACAAATGTTTTGTGATTTTATGCAAAGATTAAATATCATCATTAAATAACAAAAGTTGAAATTATAAGATAATATTTCCAAGGGGAAACCAACCATCCTATATAATAAAAGGGTAATATGCAAATCGAACAAACAGCAGAAGGGCTGGTCACCTATGATGCACACTAACCACCAAGGGGGCAGATGCTCAATGCAGGAGCTGCCCCTGGTGGTAAGTGCTCTCCCACAGGGGGAGTGCCCCTCAGCCACAAGCCAGGCTGATGGCTGGTGAGTGCAGCAGTGGTGGCAGGAGCCTCTCTAACATCTAAGGCAGCTCTAAGGATGTCCAACTGTAGCTTAGGCCTGATCCCCATGCCTAAGCCATCAATGGGATATCCCCGAGGCTCCCAGACTACAGACTGCTAAAGGGCACAAGCCAGGCTGAGGGACTCCTCTCCCCATCCCACCTCCACCCCAGTGCACGAATCTCATGCACTGGGACTCTATTTAGTTCAATAAATGTCAATTATAGTTTCTGGAGAACAAACCCAGTCACATAAAGAATGATGCTAATATTCAACAGTATCTAAATAGAGAATATTACTAATAAATCTAATATTTGCAATGCTAACATTTTGATTGTTTGGATATTCACTATTTTTCTCTACCAGTTTCTCTGTAAATGCTTTCTCAAGATGTTAAAATTCTACCTAGAAAAAAATACCCTGAGGAAATTATTTCATTTTTATAGTAAGATTTGTGTCCCAACTGGTCTTGGTTCTTCCTGTCTGCTACCTAGCTACAAAAACTAGGCCCTAATCTTTGATTTATATCTATCTCATCAAATATATGAGTTCACTTTTGCTCTGTATACATTTGCCCAAAATTCTAGTAACAATCCTAATAAACAATTGCTTCAACTTGAGAATATATATTACTTTTAAGAATACAGTGAAAATCTCTCCCATAGTTGCCAACTCTGCTGCGGAGACTGCACCATCTTGGGTGGCTGTTATCAGAAGCATATACATTCAGGGATACTGCAAACACGACTCCCAGGGACCAGCTAGGAACCCAGGAACACAGGATCTCAAACAGCATGAATACATGGACTCAGACAAGCCCTGCTCCTCCCACAGAAAGGAGAGAAAGAACTACATAACCAGATACCCAGAGAAGAGAGATCATGGGGAGACAAAAAAAAGTGTGCATATGAAAGAAAAACAGGCATCACCAGAAAGGGAAGTAAATAAAATGGAGGCAAGCAACTTGTCAGAGAAAGAATTCTGAGAAATGGTCATAAGGTGGATGAAAAGAATGGAAGACAAATTCAATAATATGTGTAAGAACCAAGAGGAAATGAAGAAGAACCAAGAAGAAATGAAAAATAACATCACTATAAAGAACTCAATAGAAATGACATCACTATAAAGAACTCAATAGAAAGCATCAACAGTAGAGTAGGAGAAGCAGAGGGCTGCATCAGTGAGCTAAAAGACAAGGTAGAAAAATATACCCAAGCAGAGCTGCTTCTAGAAAAAAAATAAAAAGCAGGAGGAGAGCCTAAGAGAACTTTGGGACAACACAAAATGAAACAACATATGCATAATAGGGTTGCCAGAAGGAAAGGAAACTGAGCAAGGAATAGAAAACTTGTTTGAAGAAATAATGACAGAAAACTTCCCTGATATAGGGAAGAAAAAACCCACACAAATCCAAGAAGCTCACGGAGTCCCAAACAAAAGAAATTCCAAAAGACCAATGCCAAGGCACATTATAATTAAATTGGCAAAATAACAATGACAAAGAAAGAACGTTAAAAGCATCCAGAGAGAGACAGAAAGTTAGCAACAAAGGATCCCCCATCAGACTAGCGAATCATTTCTCAACAGAAACACATCAGGCAAGAAGGGAATGGAATGAAATATAAAAAGTCATGCAAAGGAAGGGTCTGAATCCAAGAATACTGTACCCAGCAAGGCTATCAATCAAAATTGAGGGTGAAATCAAGAGCTTCACAGACAAAAAAGGAGTAAGGGAGTTTGTTACCACCAAACCAGCAATGCAAGAAATGTTAAAGTGTCTACTGTAAAAAGAAAAAATAAGAAACAAAGAAGGAACACAGATGTACAAAATAAAAATGAAGACAAACAAGTATTTATCAATAATAACATTAAATGTAAATGGATTAAATGCTACAATCAAAAGAAATAGGGTAACTGAGTGGATAAGAAAACATGACGCATATATGTGCTGTCTACAGGAAATCCACCTCAGAAAAAAAGATGCACACAGACTGATGATGAAGGGATGGGAAAAGGTTTTTCAGGCAAATGGAAATGAAAAAAAAATCTGTGATAGCAATACTTATATCTGACAATTAGATCTCAAAGCGAAGGACATAAAAAGAGATAAGGAAGTCCACTTCAAAATACTAAAGGTATCAATCCAACAGGAAGAAATAACTCTGGTAAACATATACTCACCCAATATAGGAGCACCCAAATACATAAAAAGACTTCTGGAGGACACCAAGCGAGAAATTGACAGCAATAAAATCATAGTGGGGGAATTTAATACCCCACTATCACCATTGGAAAAATCCTCTAAACAAAAAATCAGCAAAGAAACATCAATCCTAAATGATTCACTAGATCAGATGGACTTAATTGACATGTTCAGAACATTTCACCCCACAGTCACAGAATATACATTCTTCTCAAGTGCACATGGGTCATTTTCAAAGATAGACCATATATTGGGTCACAGGCAAAGTCTCTTCAAATTCAAGAAGATAGAAATCATATCAAGCATCTTCTCAGATCACAATGGCATAAAATTGGAAATCAACTATAATAAAAACAATCTAAAAAAAATCAAACACATGGAGATTAAATAGCATGCTATTAAACAATGACTGAGTTACCACAGAGATCAAAGAACTAATAAAAAACATCATGGCAACAAACGACAATGAAAACATGACAATCCAAACCTATGAGACACAGTGAAAGTAGTCTTGAGAGGGAAGTTAATAGCTTTACAAACCTACTGCAAAAAAAACAAGAAACAATGATAATAAATTACCTAAATGGACAATTCAAAGATTTAGAAAGAGAGCAACAAGAAAAGCCCAATGTAAGCAGAAGGAAGGAAATAATAAAGATCAGAGCAGAGATAAATGACATAGAGACCAAAAAAACAACACAAAAGATCAACAAAACCAAGAGCTGGTTCTTTGAAAGGATAAAGATTGATGAACCTCTAGCTAAACTCACCAAGAAGCAAAGAGAGAGGACCCAAATAAACAAAATCAGAAATGAAAGAGGAGAAATAACAACAGACCCCATAGAAATACAAAGAATTGTTAAAAAATACTATGAACAACTCTATTCCACCAAACAAGACAATCTAGAAGAAATGGAGATATTCTTAGAAAAATACAACATTCCAAAACTCAATCAGGAAGAATATAAAAATCACAATAAGCCAATAACTATGGAAGAAATTGAAGCTGTAATCAAAAAGCTCCCAGCAAACAAAAGCCCGGGGCCTGACAGCTTCACAGGGGAGTTTTACCAAAAATTCAAGGAAGAACTAAAAGCTGTCCTCTTCAGACTATTCCTAAAAATTCAAAAGGAAGAAACACTTCCAAGCTCATTCTATGAAGCCAGCATTACCCTAATACCAAAGCCAGCTAAAGACAACACAATGAAAGAGAATTATAGGCCAATATCCCTCATGAACATAGATGCTAAAATCCTCAACAAAATCCTAACAAATTGGAGCCAGCAGTACATCGGAAAGATCATACACCACAACCAAGTAGGATTCATCCCAGGGATGCAAGGATGGTACAATATCCACAAATCAATAATTGTGATACATCACATAAACAAATTGAGAGGGAAAAAACACATAGTTATATCAATTGATGCAGAAAAAGCATTTGACAAAATCCAACACCCTTTTTTGATAAAAACTCTTAGCAAGGTGGGAATAGAAAAGTCATACCTCAACATAATAAAAGCCATATATGACAGAACCACCACCAACATCATACTCAATGTGCAAAAACTGTTCCCCTTAGAACAGGAACAAGACAGGGATGCCCACTCTCACTACTCCTGTTCGACATAGTACTGGAACTGTTAGCCACTGCAATTAGACAAGAAGAAGAAATAAAAGACAACAAAATTGGAAAAGAAGAAGTAAAACTGTCCTTATTCGCAGATGACATGATATTGTACATAAAAACCCTAAAGACTCCATCAAAAAATTATTAGACTTAATAAATGAATTCGGCAATGTAGCAAGATACAAAATTAACGCCAAGAAATCTATGGGATTTCTATATACCAGTAGTGAACTTACAAAAAGAGAGACTAAAAAAGCACTCGCATTTACCATCACACCAAAAAAACTAAGATACCTAGGAATAAACTTACCTAAAGAGGTGAAAGACCTCTACTCAGAAAACTACAGGACTTTGAAAAAATAGATAGAGAAAGACATAAACAGATGGAAGAACATACCATGTTTGTGGATTGGTAGAATCAATATCATTAAAATGTCCATACTATCCAAAGGAATATATAAATTCAACATACTCCCCATTAAAATACCAACGGCATATTTCACAGACCTAGAACGAACTCTCCAAAAATTCATCTGGAATAAAAAAAGTCTCCGAATAGCTGCAGTGATCCTGAGAAAGAACAAAGTAGGTGGGATCTCCATACCAGATATCAAGCTGTGTTATAAAGCCACAGTGCTCAAAACTTGTGGTTCTGGCACAAGAACAGACATATAGATCAATGGAACAGAATAGAGGACCCAGAAAATGACCCGAACCAATATGCTCAATTAATATTTGACAAAGGAGGCAAGAACATACAATGGAGTCAAGACAGTCTCTACAATAAATGGTGTTGGGAAAATTGGACAGATATGTGCAAAAAAATGAAACTAGATCACCAACTTACGCCATACACAAAAATAAACTCAAAATGGATAAAGGACTTAAATATAAGACAGGACGCCATAAAAATACTAGAGAAATACAAAGGCAACAAAATCTCAGACATATGCTGAAGCAATTTCTTCACTGATACAGCTCCTAGGGCATTGGAGACTAAAGAGAAAATAAACAAATGGGACTACATCAAAATAAAAAGTTTCTGCACAGCAAAAGAAACCATCAGCAAAACAACAAGAAAGCCCACTGCATGGGAGAACATATTTGCAAATGTTATCACCGATAAGGGTTTAATCTCCAACATTTAAAGAGAACTCATACAACTTAACAAAAAAAAGATAAACAATCCAATCAAAAAATGGGCAAAGGACCTAAATAGACACTTTTCAAAAGAGGGCATTCAAAAAGCCAAGAGACATATGAAAACATGCTCAAATTCACTAATCATCCAAGAGATGCAAATTAAAATAACAGAGGTACCATCTCACACCTATCAGAATGGCTATCATCAACAAATCAGCAAACGACAAGTGCTGGAGAGGATGTGGAGAAAAAGGAACCCTCATGCACTGCTGGTGGGAATGCAGACTGGTGCAGCCACTGTGGAGAACAGTATAGAGTTTCCTCAAAAAATTAAAAAAGGAACTTCCTTTTGACCCAGTGATCCCTTTTCTGGGTATATACCCCAAGAAACTAGAAACACCAATCAGAAAGGATATATGCATCCCTATGTTCATAGCAGCACAATTTACCATAGATAAGATTTGGAAACAGTTTAAGTGCCCATCAGCAGATGAATGGATTAGAAAGCTGTGGTACATCTACACATGGAATACTATGCTGCTGCAAAAAGGAAGGAGTTCTTACCATTTGCAACAGCATGGATGGAACTGGAAAGAATAATGCTAAGTGCAATAAGCCAGTCAATGAAAGAAAAATACCACATGTCCTCACTCATTTATGGATAATAAAAATCATTATAAATTGGTGAACAAAAATAGATACAGAGGCAGAGCCTCCCCTACCCCCCAGTGTTTTGTGTTCATTGGTTATGCTTATATACATGCATAAAAGTCCTTTGGTTGATCTCTTACCACCCCTCAAACACTCCCCATTCTTCTTGCTGTAATTTGACAGTCTGTTCGATGCTGCTCTGCCATACAACTGGGGGAAGGGGCAGGAAAAAAGAGATATATTGTACTAATCTTTGTAATACTTTATGCAATAAAAAAAAGAATACAGTAATATGTAAGGCAGAGTTTGATCTAGGATGATGGTGACTTTTGAAGAATGTAAAGATATTGCTCAGCATCTTACTCTTTTTACCATGGCTGCATCTTTTAAGTCTCAACATTTTGCCTTCAGGATATTGTAAAGAGCTGGGTCTCTGTAATGATAATCCCCATCTCTCTCACCAGTTGTATGGCATCTGCAAAGCAACCAGACTCTACTAAATGGAGTCCTCTGCCCACATTTATTGGTGTGGCACATTTGCTTCTTGAACATCTAGCAAGCAAGTAAAGGTGTTTAGGTCATCTATGGCCTGCTCTTTGGGAGCAAGAAAAGCCAAGGATTAGCTGCTGCCATTTATAATACTGATTGGGTCACAAATAGACCTGGAAAGTATAGAGTTAGAATTAACAGTGTTTGGCGGGAAATAGATCCTTGGATGGTGTTTTGTGTAGTTGTTTTTTAATTTTATGATAAAAGATTCAAAAGAAGGTCTGAGAACCCGGTTCATTTCTCAATTACTAATAATGTAATTTTAATGAGGAAAATGATAGAGTATTTGTGTCTTAGTAATTTTCTTTTTTTTAAATTTTTATTTCTTATTTTTTATTGCTTAAAGTATAACAACAAGTGATAGATAGGTCTCCATTTTTTCCCCTTGCCCTTCCCCCCTCTCCTCCCTAACCCCTCAGTGTCTTGTGTCCATTGATTATGCTCCTATGCATGCATGCAAGTCCTTCAGTTGATCTCTTAATTCCCCCCCCAACCCTCCCTAGCCCTCCAGCTGTAGGATGATAGTCTGTTCAAAGCTGTTCTGTCTCTGTATTTGTTTATGTTTATCATTTTATAATGATCTTTATTATCCATAAATAAGTGAGGTCATGTGGTATTTTTCTTTTATTGACTGGCTTATTTCACTTAGCATAATGCTCTCCAGTTCCATCCATGCTGCTGCAAATGGTGAGAATTCCTTCTTTTTTACAGCAGCATAATATTCCATTGTGTAGATGTACCACAGCTTTCTAATCCATTCATCTGCTGATGGGCACTTAAACTGTTTCCAAATCTTAGCTATGGTAAATTGTGCTGCTATGAACATAGGGATGCATATATCCTTTCTGATTGGTGTTTCTGGTTTCTTGGAATATATTCCCAGGAGTGGGATCATAGGGTCAAATGGGAGTTCCATTTTTAATTTTTTGAAGAAACTCCAAACTATCTTCCATAGTGGATGCACCAGTCTGCATTCCGACCAGCAGTGCAGAAGGGTTCCTTTTTCTCCACATCCTCTCCAGCACTTGTCATTTGTTGTTTTATTGATGGCAGCCATTCTGGCAGGTGTGAGATGGTACCTCACTGTTGTTTTGATTTGCATCTCTCGTATAATTAGTGACTTTGAGCATGTTTTCATATGTCTTTCTGCCTTCTGTATGTCTTCTTTTGAAAAGTGTCTACTTAGGTCCATTGCCCATTTTTTGATAGAATTGTTTATCTTCTTTTTGTTAAGTTGTATGAGTTCCCTGTAAATGTTGGATACTAATCCCTTATCAGTGATATCATTGGCGAATATGTTCTCCCATGCAGTGGGCTTTCTTGTTGTTTTGTTGATGGTTTCCTTTGCTGTGCAAAAACTTTTTATTTTGATGTAGTCCCATTTGTTTATTTTCTCTTTAGCTTCCGTTGCCCTAGGAGCAGTATCAGTGAAGAAATTACTTCAGCACATGTTTGCAATTTCGCTGCCTGTGTATTCCTCTAGTATTTTTATGGTTTCCCGTCTTACATTTAAGTTCTTTATCCATTTTGAGTTTATTTTTGTGTATGGTGTAAGTTGGTGATCTAGTTTCATTTTTTTGCATGTATCTGTCCAATTTTCCCAACACCATTTATTGAAGAGACTGTCTTGACTCCATTGTATGCTTTTGTCTCGTTTATTGAATATTAATTGGACATAATGGTTTGGGTTAGTAATTTTCTTTTTTAAAAAAATATTTCTCATTGATTTTTTGAGAGAGAAGAAGGGAGAGGGAGAGAGAGTTAGAAACATCAATGAGAGAGAAATATCAACATCCATCAGCTGCCTCCTGCATGCCCCCACCAGGGATTGAGCTGCAACTTGGGTATGTGCCCTGACTGGGAATTGAACCAGCAGCCTTTCAGTGCATGGAGTCTGCTGTTTAACCCTGACAGTCAGGGCCATGTTTTCTTTCTTTAAAACTTCTACACTGTAGCATTTTACTAGTACAATGACAAATGCCAAGTGTGTGTGTGTGCGTGTGTGTGCACATGCACAGGCGCAATTAAAATGAATATGCTTAACAAGTTACTATACTGATTAATATTAACACTTTAAAAATATATTTATTAGTCTAGTTACTGACAAATATTTTAATACACAGTAAAACCAAGACTTTAGGAGCCTGCTGTGTTTATACAACACAAACCACATGATCTTATTCAGTTACAAAATAATTCTTTGTGAGGGCAACACAATGCCAATGAGCCATCTGTTCCCAAGTCAATGTGTCAATGTCCAAAATAAACAGTGGGGGAACATGAGTATTCTCATAGAAATGTGTATGTTCTTTTAAGCTGTACTTAAGAATGATGACTGTGTTATGCTTTTTTACATTTCAGTACTAAACTTATACTAAAAATAGAGGTGTGAATAAAGGCTAGCTGTTAAAAGAATACAGAGCTCATGGTTGAAAACAATTCAGAGTTGATACACCTACAATATCATCAATACAGACAGTGGTAAATATGTTCTGCTATATACTAATGAGGTATATTTTCCATTTCTATATTAACATCTAACTTCTTACATAATTTTGTCTTCAAAGACTATCAACTATCTATAATAATAAAAGTGTAATGTGCTAATTAGACCAGAGAGCCAAACAACCTTCCAGACATCATTCTAGATATCCTTCTGGACAAAGCCACAGCAGTGGTGGCCGAGGCAGATGTGATTAGGGGCGATCAGGCAGGAAGGTGAGCAATTAGGGGTGATCATGTAGGCAGGCAAGTGGTTATGGGCGATCAGGCAGGCTGCAGAGGCAGTTAGAGGTTATCAGGCAGGCAGGTGAGTGATTAGGGGTGATCAGGCAGGAAGGTAGAGGGGTTAGGGGTGACCAGGCAGACAGGCAGAGTGGTTAGGGGCAATCAGGCAGGGAGGCAGAGGTGGTTAGGGGTGATCAGACAGGCAGGCTAGTTGTTAGGGACAATTAGGGATACAGGCAAATGGTTAGGGGCAATCAGGCAGGCAGGCAGGCCAACGGTTAGGCACCAATGGTCCCAGATTGCAAGAGGTTGTCCTACTGCCAATTTAGGCCCGATCCACAGGGATCAGGTCTAAACCAGAAGTCAGACATCCCTGAGGGGCCTCAGATTAGGAGAAGATGCAGGCTGGGCTGAGGGATGCCTCTATCCCCCCCATGCAGAATTTCATGCACCAGGCCTCTAGTTGATATATAATGAGTAAATGCTTCTCACTAAGATTAATGCTT
>PVJC01051027.1:0-11651 GCA_004026665.1 Murina feae | reverse complement strand
CTCCCCCATGAAATACATGGGGGACAGATGCATCCTCCGTCCTTTGCTCCTGGGAATGCCCTTTTCCATGGGCACAGTCCTCCCCAGTTTCATGGAGTGGGGAGGAGGCGGGTCAGGCCTGGCGAACAGGACAGAGGTGCTTAGAGAGGCGTTGAAAGGTCTCCAGGGCCAGACACCTATTCCTGCCCCTCCCTGGCCCACACCCAAAACACGTGGGGCCCAGGCCTGCGGCTTGTGTGAGGTTCCTGGGAACGAGGAGGGATAGGCCAGGAAGTCTGCAGCAGCAGGCCTGGGCTCTCCCAGGTTCTCTGACCCAACCCACCCCGCCCCCCAGTACCGCCCTGCAGTCATCCCTGTCCTTCTGGGAGAGCCCACCCCCTTGTGTCCTCGCTGCTGCAGGAGGAGCTGAGCTCTGGGGCTCACAGGATGCCCACCTCCAACCCAGCCAGGGCCCCTCCCAGGTCGCTAACGCACGTCTTAGTGGCTGTGAGCAGGAGAAGAGGGAAACAGCGTGGCACCAGCGTGCCCCCGAGCTCACAGGTGCCTGTCACAGTGGTCAGGACCCCCTGTGCAGCTCATGTGGGCAGACAGCTCGGTCAGCTTCTCTTGTTGTCATGGGAACGGGGCACACAACCCAGTTATCACACTTCCCTCCAAGCTCATCTACCGGGAAAGAAACGTGGAGGCCACAATCACATGGTTATTTGCAACGTCTCATGTAGCCGCTCTCCCATGTGTGTTGCCAGCATTGAAGTGTGTGTGTGCGTTTTACAGTAACGATTCACCACCGCTTCGGGAACAGCAGAGGAAGCCCGCGCTTTGCATTTGGCTCCTGCACCAGGAGCTGCTCTCCAAGGGGCTGAACAATGGGGTGGTTTCCAGGCAGGGATCCTGGTAATTACAGAGAAGAGGCCTCAGGTGACTATGAGCTCCTTCATTTGACCCCTCTTCACACGGTCCAATTTTTAATAAAACCAGGCACTTCAGCGCCATCCCCGAGGAAATCACTCAGAGCCTGTAATCTCTGGGCCTCCAGCTCATTTAGTCCCAGGCCTCCCTCCTGCACTGTTTATATCCACCCTGAGTCCTGTGGGGCAGGGCAGATGGCAGCGGGAGTGGCACACAGCTCCTGCCGCTGCCCCGCCCCCAGCCACATCTGAGGCTGCTTGCTCCCTGGCTGCCAGCCTCCATCTTGCTCGGGTTAATTTTCATACAGCCGCTCTGATTGGCTGGTGGGCATGGCTTGGCTGGTGGGCGTGGCTTAGGCATCCCAGAGAGATAGTTAATTTCCATATTACTCTTTTATTAGAGTAGACTAGGGGCCCAGGGCACGAAATTTGTGCACGAGGGGAGGGTAGGGGTCCCTCAGCCCAGCCTGCCCCCACTCACAGTCCAGAACCCCTCAGTGGATGTCCTATGATGGCCCCAATCTACCAGGAACCTTTTGTGTGTGTGTGTGTGTGTGTGTGTGTGTATTGCCACTGGAGACCTGCCCCCAGCTGCATCTGAGGCTCAGAGCAGTCATCCTGTGTGTGTGTCTATCTGCTGGGGACCTGCTCCCAGGCACACCATGGAGGCTTAGAGCAGGCACCCCCCTGTGTTTATCTCTCAGAGTCCTGCCATCCCCTGCATGTTGTTCTTTTTCTTGAGCTGTGGCCAGGATAGGGTACTGCCTGCCAAGCTTGCCTACTTCCCATCTTCCTCCAGCCACCGGATAGCTGGAAAAACCCTGTCTGTTCACTGCCTTGTGGTCATGACAGCCTTTCCCTGCTCCCTGATCCCTGCAAGGGGACTGGGGAGCCGGCCAGGCAGGTGGCGGGTGCCCGGCGGTCTTGCTGCCGGCCTAGGCCACCTTTCTCCCGCTTCTCAGTCCCCTTACCCTGCTCCTCAGTCCCCTTGCAGGGAGTGGGGAGCGGGAGAAAGGCAGTTTGGGCCTGTGGCAAGGCAGCTGGCGCCTGCCATCTTGGCTGGGTTAATTTGCATTCAGTCGCTCTGATTGGCTGGTGAGCATGGTTTTGGCGTCCTGAAGAAATGGTCAATTTCAATATTACGCTTTTATTAGAGTAGAATAGTGGCCCTGTGCATGAAATTTGTGCACATTAAAAGGGGATTAATTAGAGGAAATATTTTAATATTGCTATTTGCCCTTTCTCTATAATAGAAGTGTCAGAGATTAAAGAAAATTAGTAAAACATATATGACAACTTTCCTCCTGTCAGAGTCTGGGGTGCACCATGGAACCCAGAGTCAGGTCTTCAACCACCCACATGCACCTCAAAATCACTCGAGACTCAAACCTGGACGGTCCCCCTTCATTGGGCTAGATCCAGACCTGGCCGGTCCCACCCTGTCAAGCCCTGCCAGGTGGAGGGGGTGCAGCCTCAGGTCCCCTGGGTGCCAGGGCAGGGGAGCACGGCCTGAGGTCCCCCATCAAGCCCTGCTGGGTGAAGGGAGTGGCCTGTGATCCTCTAGCCTGGCACCGGGGCAGGGGGCACAGCCTGAGGTCCCCTGGCCTGGTGCTGGGGTGGGGGCCATGGCCTGAGGTCCCCTGGCCCAACACCAGGGTGGAGGGCACACCTTGAGGGCCCCCATCAAGTCCTGCTGGGTGGGGGGCACAGCCTCAGGGCCTCTGGCCTGGAGCTAGGGCGGGGGCATGGCCTGAGGTCCCCCAGCCTGGCACCAGGGAAGAGGGTGCAGCCTGAGTTCCTCTGGCCTGGTGCCAGGGCAGGGAGAGCAGCCTGAGGTCTCCTGTCAAGCCCTGGGGGTGGAAGGCACGACCTGAGGTCCCCTGTCAAGCCCCATGCAGGAGGTGGGTGGGCACGCAGCCTCAGGTCCCTGCTGATTGCTCCTTAAGGCTCGTTATGGGAACTTAGCCTCAGCTATGGGTGCAAATTGACCAGAGTGATGGTCAATTTGCATATTCCCTCTTTATTATATAGGATGTGGGTATGGGTGGACATCTTGTGGCTATGGGGGTGGCCATCTTTGTCACAGAGTGATGTCTAATTTGCATATTACTCTTTTATTAGACAGGATGGGGCTATGGGTACTGCCATCTTATGGCCATGGGGGTGGCCATCTTTGCCACAGAGTGACACCTAATTTGCATATTACTCCTTTATTAGATAGGATATGAGTGAAATCATATGGTTCTTAGTTTTTTCTGTCTGACTTATTTCACTTAGCATAATGTAATCAAAGGAAAATTTTGGAGCCACTAAGATTTCTGTGCTTCAAAGAAGGTATTTTTTTAAATTTTATTGTTGAAATTATTAACAATGTCCTGTTCCCCTACCATTGACCCTGCACCCACCCCCCGCCCCAAGCTTTTACTACACCATTATCTGTATACATAGATTAAGTATATATGCATACAAGTTCTTTAGTTAATCTTCCCACCCATCTTGCCTTCCCTCTGAGATTTAAAAATCTGTACCATGCTTCTATGTCTCTGAATCTATTTTCTTCATGAGTTTATTTTGTTTATTAGATTCCACATATAAGTGAAATCATGTGATACTTGTCTTTCTCTGACTGGCTTATTTTACTTAGCATAATACTCTCCAGGTTCTTCCATTTTTAAAGGTAGTTCTGTCACAGTTTTAATTATTGAACACTTTCTAATATCAAAAATGCCTGTGTTCTATTTTCTTTTGAAAAAAGTAATGAATTATTTTCATGTTCCATGCAGAAGTTTCACCAAATATATTTTAATGCTATACATTTTAGATCATACTTCATTCTTGGCCAGTTTCCTAGCTAGTTTTTCACTATCACCCTGCTAAGGAGTCTTTTTAGATATTTTTTTTTCTAATCACAACCCCATAAGATTTTAATGCCACATATATACTACATATCTGTGCATGCACTGATCATACACAATTGAATATCTAAGTTTTTTGCTCTACTCTCAACAACTATTTTTTGCCCTGTTGAGAGTGCACACTGTAGGCACAGGGCTACTTCCTACTTTTTATTGTGAAATATTTTTATGAAAGAGCCTGTCTCTAATTTTTTTCATTTGTAATAATGACACTTAAAGGCTAGTATATTTAACTGTCAGATTTTTCTGTAGTAATTCAAGCTTAGTGAGACCTTGACCTTAGGAAGAACAATGGAAATGTTTATACTGTAACATAAAAAAAATCATACTCATTCCATAACTAATAAAAGTGTTGGTATAAGGAAAATCAACATTAATAGTGTCCCCAATAAAAAAGAATATCAGATTTTATCTGTAACAGGTTTCAATGGTGTGAAAAATAGTCATTTTACATTTTACTTCCCCATATTTTGCCCTATAACTAGCGTTCAAAGTTCTAAATTTAACTCCAACTTTTATAATTACTTATTAAAAGATGTCCTACCTTTCCTTCAAGTAAGTGTCTATCCATCATGTTACTTCTCTTAGCCCACAATAGTGTTTTCAGGGTTCTAAAATCAAAATGAACCCATTCATTGTCCACAATAATATAGCCATATTCTTTTTCTGTTTTCTTTTTAAGCCCTTCCAGTTATGCACACCTATTTCCCAATCAATCATATTAATAAATTATTCCCTTATATGAATTAATTGATCATCCATAAGAATAATAGAATTTGACTCTTTGAGACCATGTGTATTTCATTTATCAAGGGTTAATGGAAATGTTCACACTCAAAACTATATCCCAGGTGTTAGAATATTTAACTTAATATGCTTAAGTAATGCAGTTGAGTTTTAATTTCAGTGAATTTGAAATAGGGCAGTATATTTGTTAAATATAAAATTTCATTTAGGGGCAAATTACTTTTGTAATAAGGTCCTGCCTTCACTCAGAATATTCCTCCTTTCTATTCTAGCCTTTAATGACCCTCTGTTACAGAAAATCCCAATTAGACTAGTAAATCCATTGAAATGAGCAAAAAGGTCAGGAGAAATGAGAGGGAAGTGAGACAGAAAAGGGAACAAGAATAAAAGAAGTGAGGGAGAGGGAGGGCACTTCCCATACTTCACACATAGAGGATTTTTGGCCAGACATTAAATTTCACTTCAAGTAGCTTTAGCAAATATGGGTCCTTTTCACATAATACCTCAAGGGATTTCATTTGGAACTTGAAAATATTTTGCTAGATCCAGAAACATAGAAGCATCAAACAGACTGTCAAACCTCAGAGGAAAGTCAGAGGAGGGTGAGTGGATGGGAAGATATCAGCCAATGAACTTGTATGCATATACACATAACCCATGGACACAGACAATCGGGTGGTGAAGGCCTAGGGTTGGGGACAGCAGTGTTCTGGGAGAGGTCAATGGAGGGAAAAGGGGACATATGTCACACTTTCAACAATAAAGAGTTTTTAAAAAGAAGAAAATACTTAGTGCAGAATTCTACAGCTTTGCTATAAGAAGGAATCTGATATTTATGATGAACACTTTTATAGAAGCTTCAGGCCACATATGAGTGAAATCATGTGATCCTTGTCTTTCTCTGACTTTTAATTATTCAATTGTTTAATTATTATTTGTTGGGGCTTGCTTCTTCACAAGCAAAGAAGAAATAGCAGAACTGCATGTATTCATGTATTGCCCTTAAACCACACTGACTGTCTGGACCACTCATATGGTCCTAAAGGTTCTGGTACAGTTATCTTTTTATAAGTGTACTAGGGGCCTGGTGCACAAAAAATTTGTGCACTCTGGGGGGGGGGGGTGTCCCTCAGCCTGGCCTGTGCCCTCTTGCAGTTTGGGAGCCTGAGGGGGATGTCCATTCGCTGGCGTGCCTGGCCAGCCTGGGTGATGGGCTGATGGCTATTTGCAGGCTGGCCAAGCCTCCCAGTGGGAACCCTCACCCCATTGGGGTGCGGCCAGCCTGGGTGAAAGGCTTAAGGCCATTTTCAGGCTGCCCACAGTTCCTTCAGAGTTCGGGTCCCTACTGGGGTGCCTGGGCAGCCTGGGTGAGGGGCTGATGGCTATTTGCAGGCTGGCCAAGCCCCCCAGTGGGCACCTTCACCCTATGGGTATGTGGCCAGCCTGGGTGAGGGGCTGAGGGCCATTTTCAGGCTGCCCACAGCTCCCATTGACCCAAGGTCCCAGCGAGGCTGGTTGGAATCAGGTTTCTGGGGTTTATTTATCTTCCATTATTGAAACTTTGTTGCCTTAACCAGAGGCCTAGGCAGGCAACAAAGCCTCCCATTTGCTTCAGCTCCGTGGCTTCAAGCCTCCTGTTTACTCTAGCTCCATGGCTGCTGGCCTCCATCTTGGCTGGGTTAATTTGCATACAACTGCTGATTGGCTGGGGGCGTGGCTCAGCTGGTGGGTGTGGCTTAGGTGTCTCAGAGTGATGGTTAATTTGCATATTGCTCTTTTATTAGATTAGATTTTCTCTTTCCTAAATTACAAGTTTCTTGAAGGCAAGGACTATATTTTATTCACTTACATATTCCCAACAGGGTTCAGAAATTATTATATATAGTATAATAATAAATATATTATCAGCTGATAATTACTAATGCATTAGATTATAATGCTCTACAGGAGTTCAGGATATTGAAATCATCTCAACCAAACTACCTAACAGACAATCACTTTGACAAACTGTCATTGACATCATCATAAAATACAGATTTTATTAAATAATAGCCAACCTCTCACAGTTCCCCCAAAATAAGATGATTTGTTGGGAAACAAGGAGGTGGCCAGAAGCTAGTAATAATGACAATAATTTAAAGCTGTATCTTTTGCACCCCACCTACCTTTAGACTGCTTGCTCCAATAATGCAACAAGATGAAATTTCTCTCCAGGTCTTTAATCATGGAAGACAGTGATATCTGATTGAAAATAAGTTGAGAAATATGAATACAAACCTTCCATCTCACCCCCTATGCCTGGTTATAGCTCAGACAAGTCTCCTTAACAGACTCACTTGTTTGAATGTTCACTTTTTATAAATGTCAGAAAATAAATCATGTAGGTTGGGCCTTCTCTAGCTCAGTAATGAAGGCCCTGGAAAACACTCACCCAAATAGATTCCAGTTTATCTTAAAAATAGTGTATTTGCCTCCAAAGCTAGTATCTCTTGTTTATTTCTATTTATTTCCAGGCTTGATTACCTGGAAAGTTACTCAAAATTTAATGTTTCAAATCTATCAATGGCTGATTTCAGGTAAAAGGCAGAATCCCAACAGTTGTGTGAATGCAGATATAGCTGGAGACTCTCCTGTGGCTTTAAGAAACACTCCCTCAAGGTTCAGAAAGTCTTAGGCCAATGCTAGAGGCAGATTAGTAAAGAAATATCTCAGGACTGAAAAAGCTGTCAGGATAGCTGTAAGCATGGACATTAAAAAGACCTCTCTACAAATTAAGAGATATGTGAAAAGGTGAATCTTTTACTCTAAATATATCAACTGAAAAACATATGTGTTTTTTTATAAAGTACATGGAAAAAATGTTTTTTTCTTTCCTTTGCAAAGGAAGGTTAAAAGTAAAAGTCCTGGTACTTAGGGTTTTAGCACTGGCCCCATGCTGTGTTGATCACATGGATGTGCCCAGGGCCCAAAGAAGCAGAGCTGTGTTCAGTCTGAAGCTGGGCCTCAGAGAGGCAGGCAGGGAGCCTAGGACTTGAGGGTAGATTCTCATGAAGTGGCAGGCTTCAAAGTTACAGAACTTAGAGATGTAAATGACTACTGTTCTATTCTAACTGGTTCTCCAGAACTGAAACTGAGGAAGGGGGAGGTGTGTTGAGATCTAGCCTCAGAGATAAGTGTGAGGATCAAGAATTCAATGGGGTTTTCAGTTTCCATTTCCACAAAGTAAAAGGAGATGAAGAAAAGGAAAATAAGCTGGGCCTGATTAAAAGTTTTGCACTGAGTAGCCAGGCCTGTTAGCCAGGCATGTAGTGGGGGAGGTAGGGGGGGGCCAGGGGGAAATAATGTTTTGCACTTCTTTCTGCAATATGTGAGCAGCTAGCCTCCTTCCACATGGTCCCAAAACTAATGTGGAAGAGGACTTTATGAGATCTGACCAGAGAAATATTTAGAGACAGCAAAGTATGTCCTAGAACAATTCAAATAACTGCAGGCAGGCAGTTACCATTTTTTTCCTTGCAAAGATTGCTTCATTTACTTGTTCATGCAACAGAGCCATTGAGTACCCACTCGGTACCAGCTGTTGAGATGCCAATAGAATGAAAGCTCTCAGAGTCCTGCCCACATGCATCTCACAAAGCAGTAGAGGAAGAGAGCTAGTCAACTCACCACACCAAATATTACAATGTTAAAATAAGAAACATTTAAATCTGTAAAGAATTTTTGTGAATTTATTTGAGCCAAACTGTCAACAATTGCTGGGAAGCAGAATCTCAACCTATGAAGACAGTGCTCCATAGAATGGCAGTTTTTCACCTAGTTTTATAAATTACCAGCAAAGGAGGAGATATACTAGTAAGTGGGTTAAATGAAATCCATTGGCGATATATTAGGGAGATGGGAGAAAGCAAAGTAGGGAAACCTCAGGGATTGGATAAAAAGTAAAATGAAGGACACATGCTTCTTTTACATAGGTGGGTACTGGATAGTTAATAGTCAATAATTAGCATGATAACAATACCAATGAGTGAATTTGTGGTTTTACTCTGATGCATTGGTTGTGCCCTTAGAGATCTGGAGAAAGGGAAGTTACAAGTTACCTGACATTCCAAAAGTACTAGTATGTTATCAAAGATGCAAAAAGATAATAGGCTCACTTAAGATCACAGTTGATCTTTGTCAGGGAAGATACTGGCCTACTACATGACCATCTACTATAAACTATTTTTAAATTTAAAAATCTTAATTTCAGACAATCCTTGTGGTTACATTGTGGTTACACAGGCTTTCCCTGAGTTAGTCAGGTTAGCATGTGGCCCCTTTTTGTCCACAGCAAGCAATTTTCATAACAAGAAAAAGGTAAGATATAATAAGAGTGTATAATAGGGTCCCTGGAAAAGTGTCAGTTGTAGAGATATTAAATGTGCACATGAAAATGAATAAGAACATGTCAGGATGAAACAGCACACTTTAGAAACTCTGTTAATAGTGATACAGGATTTTTGGACTGGAATACTTGGTGTTCCCTGGGCAGGATGGCTTCCCTGGATTCTTTGTCCATCAGAATCAAAGAATGAAACCATGGATGGAAAATGGCAGAGAAAAAGTGGAAATTTATTGATGAACAAGTTCAGACTCCCACTTGAGTAGGAGGAAAGAATCTCACAGCATAGACTCCCATGTGGGGAGGAGGGAAGAGTTTCATTGAATTCCTTTTCCTCAGCTTATAAAGGCTGCATATCTTTGTGCCTTGATACCCCCTCTGATTGGCCACTATTTCCCTTTGATTTGGTCACTATAGCAACTCCTGAGCTCAAAGGTAAAACCTCACATGGGACATGTGAGGCTCTCCTTCTTTATTTTGAAAACTAGAGGCCTGGTGCACAAAATTCATGCATGGTGTTGGGTAGGTCCCTCGGCCTGACCTGCACCCTCTCCAATCTGGAAGCCCTCAGGGGATGTCCTACTGACAGCTTAGGCCCACTCTCTGTGGTTATTTGCTCTCTGTGGACCTGCCTGCTTGACGTCACCGCTGGCCCTGGTGTCTGCTCTCGGCAGGAGCCTGCTTGCCCCTTGTTGCCATGGCCAGGTGCAAACAGGGTCCTGCTGTCTGCTCTCTGCTGGGACCTGCTTGTCCCTTGAAGACATGGCGAGGGGCAAGCAGTGCTCTGTTGTCTGCTCACTGCAGCAAGAATTTAAAGGACTGAGGGACTCTGGTGATGCTGAGGGGACTGGGCACCACCATCTCGTGGCTATGGGTGCTTCCAACTTTGTCACAAAGTGATGGTCAATTTGCATATTCCATCTTTATTAGATAGGATGTAGATCTTTGGCAACTCCCAGTTCCCTTGTCTTATAGAAATGTAACTTCTTGCTGGTTCTCTGCTGCTTTGTCTTATGGAAATATAACTTCTGTTGGCTCCCTGCTCCCTTGTCTTATGAAAATGTACCCTTTTGCAACTATGTAGCCCTATGTTTTTTCTGTGAACCCCTCAATTTTAAAAATTCCTTAAATGTGGCTTTTTCACCCCTAAAAATTCCTATTTCAATAGGGGTACTGTTGTTCTTTGGTAGGTAGACAACTGCTTCAACTATGAACACTAGTTTTTACCATATATTGAATTACTCTGATATTCCCCTCCTTCCCAATAAATCTAAGAAAAACTAATGACTACTATTTTAATAAACATTTACTAATAGAGAGTATGTCAAGATTCCACCTCTGGTGTACCTTGAACTAATTAACAATTTAGCTTGAGTCAAGAAAAAGTTCACTTCAGGCACTTTATAATGAGAAAAAAAAAAGTGAAATTCTTTTGCATGTGTTAATGCATTAAAAAAAAGAGAATGTCCAGAAGGAAAATTAATATCAGAAATAATTTATAGAAGCAGAATTTAATTTTAATCTTCATATTTGTTATTTCTTTAAAATGTTTAATTTTGATTGAGATCAGCAAAATATATCTATACAGATATATGAGTCACAAGAAAAGGAAAAATGAGAATTTCTTGGTTTAGATGTTTGGAGTCATTTACGGTGAGTGAGTTTTCATTAGGTAGTGGTAACAGTAATATCTAATATCTTAAGGAAAAAAAAAGATCTGAATGACTTTTGCAGATATTTTGTCCTATATATAACAGATATTTATTCCCAAATGATTTCAAAGGTTCTAGCAACCCATAGACAACTGCTGTGGTAGATTGCAAAAATGGTCCCTGCCCTGTGTCCACACTCTGCCATATAACTTGGTTTTGCCCTGATCCTTTGATTTTGTCATTCCAACTGAGGACATCCAAGGTCAGCTGGCAGTCAGCATACCTTGACATGTGAAGGATCTCAGACAAGACCAGAATTGTCACCTATCTATCTCCCAAATGAAAGCTAACTGATACTTGTAGTTGAGAATTGTGGCTGTTTGCTTTATAGCATTACTGTGGCACTACTAAATCATCTACCATACCAAAATAATTATCATCCTCTTCCCAGCACACTCAATTATCTTTCCTCAATTCTCTATAGCATTACCTTCCTTTAAAAAGTCCATTCATTCATCAATCTAGATTTATGCTTCCTACACTCCTACATTTCTATGGCTAAGTAATCTTGGGGAATAACACACATAACCATTCATACAAGGCTACAAGAAACTGATGATATCCCACCTCAACTATTATCTCACACAACACAACCAAGCAACTCTATTCTGTCTCTGATGAGATCATTCTCCCACTCTTCTCTGGAGCTTCTTCCAATTATTCTAGCATGCCTTGAGCTCCAAATTCCCTTGTTATATCCTTCATCACAAAATAACTCTGCATCCTTTTTCCTTATAACCCCAACTGAATATGAAGTCCAATATAATCCAGTTTTGAAGAGATGTCTTACTCAGCATAACAGTCTGCCTCCACAAGAAATAGTAATATGACCATAATCCATCATTTGTATTTTTCTTAGAATGTAAAAAGAGAATCCAAATGTATAATTCACTGTGATCTATATTAATAAAAGCATAATATGCTAATTAGACCAGATGTCCTTCTGGTCGACCTTCCAGACAAAGCCAGGACTGCAAGGGAAGCCCAG
>PVJC01051026.1:0-11606 GCA_004026665.1 Murina feae | reverse complement strand
ATGCTAGTAACATGTGTGTAAATCAACAGATCATATTCTTTGTTAACCAGATTAAAAATTGTAATTTATTTTCTATAATTTTGTGCCAGGTAATGGGTGTTTTGTTTCATCCCAAATTTCATTATAAAACTGATTCTTGAATACAAGCATCTGATTATTTCTTTGACTTCATGTGGCTATCTTTTGGAAAGAATGGGGAGCTTCAGGATCCAAGCATGCTATAATAATTCTGCTCCCCCTCTGCAGGACAACATGATAGCATAGAGTCTTGGCATGTAATCATACTTTTCCTTCCTGTTTGCTTTGATCTAATGGGCAGGAAAGAAATCCATTTTACAAAATGTAAAAGCTGAAGACTTCTTTATATATATTTAAGCTGATTTAGTATTTTACCTTATCTTAACTAAACCATCTAATGGGAGATACTAGAAAACAATACCTTTTTGGTTTCAAATTGTGCTTCTTCCTGACAGCATCCTCTACAGTCAGGATCCAGTTGAAGCAGGTTGAACTGTCCAAGAAGATCACAGGAGCTGCAGAGCAAGTTGCTGGAGAAGCCTAACTCTCTGCAAGCCTCTGATGAAAACTCTGCCCCGAAGGCAGACATCTGAAAATAAAAAATAGAAATAAAACTTACTGCCATATTTACATTATAAAGTTTCCCAAAAGACAGAAACCAGATTGTCAAAATCTAACACACTGGAGATAAGTTACTCCATAACCTTATATGAGTCTTTGTTTCCCTTTACTCATCCCCACATAACTTTTTTTTTCTTAAAAATGTGTCATTATGCCCTGACCGGTTTGGCTCAGTGGATAGAGCATCGACCTGCGGACTGAAAGGTCCCGGATTAGAATACGGTCAGGGGCATATACCTTGGTTGCGGGCATATACCCAGTGGGGAGTGTGCAGGAGACAGCTGATCGATGTTTCTCTCGCATCGATGTTTCTAACTATCTCTCTTCCTTCCCTTCTGTAAAAAAATCAATAATATATATCTTTTTTTTACAAAAGTGTCATCATTCACATTTAGCTAAAATATGGGTTAAAAGATATATTATCTCTTTAGATATGTAGAGTGCATATAAAATCTTTTATTAAATATTCAATAGTTTTTAAAGACAAATTTCCATTAAAAAACTTAATACCTGTTTATATAGGTCTACGGAGTAACATTACCTTCTATTCTTGATCCTACTACATCCTACAGAATTATCTTCACTCACATGTAGGAAGGGAAGAGTGGAAAGGGGAATGGTAAAGAATAGGAGCACATCAGATAAAAATATTAGAGTTTAGGTACTAGGCTCCACCACTTACAAAATGTGTGACAATGGAAAGACAACCACTCTAAGCATTAATTTCTCACTGATAAAGCAGAGTAGTACTTCCTACATAAAATAGTTTGCAGTTAAAAAATCAAATGACTTATGTAATCCATCAAAATGACTGGGAAGAGCAGGCTTTCAAAAATACTGGTCTATTTCCCTCACCCATTCTTCTTTCATGTTTCAGTAAATGGGGCATACTTGTATCTGTCTAAGCTCAATCCCTCTATCTGTGCTTCAGATTCTAACCTCTGTCATAGGGACTTAATTTTACCAGTAATGATAATTCTTCTGTGTATTCAAGCCCTGGATTCTAATTGTTCTCCCCACATTCCACCATTTCTACAATGTTACTCTAGTCTGGTTTCTGATTTTACCACTCGACTAAACTTGCTCAAAATCACTAATGCAAAGGCATTTAAAACTGTTCTCCTCCAGCTGCCCCTTCCGTGGGCTTGTCCCCTTCCTCCTCCCTCTGCCATGCATTTCTTAAATGTTATTGTTTGCCATTTCTATTTTTGGTTCTCTCTTTGGTGTACATACTTTCATAAGCAACTTTTCCTCCCCCATGGCTTTAAATACTGATTGACTGAAAACTCCCAAGTCTTTTTCTTGAATGGCAAGCCTTCCAACACCAACAGACTACTTGATGTCTCATTTAGATGTTATAAAAGGCACTGCAAATTCAAAATCTCCAACAGTGAAAAAACAAACAAAAAAACAAAGCAACTCCTCCCCACAAATATCCAACAGGGAAACTCACTCTTTCTTTCTTAAATCTATTCCTACCTAATGTAATTCAGTAAAAATGGCACCATTTTCCCTGACCAGGAAGTTGCTCAGGTAGTGATTCCAGATTGCACATTTTTCACCATTCTTACAACCAATTAGTTAACAAGTTTTGATAATTTTGTTTCTTATAGAGCTCTCAATCTTTTCCTGTCTCAGTGGCTTTTAAATGGTCACTGACAACTGTAGCTCTAATTACTTCTCCAATCCCATTTACTTTTCAGCTATAATGAATTCCTGAAATGAATAATCATGCGATCATACTACTTGATTTTATTGTTACATTTATTGAGCACCTACTGACAGGTGGCATGAATATACAAAACATGTATTGAAGTCTGACAACATCTTGATTTAAATCTAGCACAGAGCAACTTTACTTTTGAGTTTCTGAATAGGAATCTCAGAGTTTTGACAAGCAAAGGAGAAAAAGCACAGAGTGGGTACTTAATAAATGTTAGCATTATTCCCTGTGAAAGTATACTTAATAACTACTAAACACTATTTATGGGTTGATTAAAGCATTATTCTCTGCACCGAAGGGCTGTGGGTTCGATTCCCCATCAGGATGAGTCCTGGAGGCAGCCAATTGATCCCCCCGCCCCTCTTCTCTTCCTTCCTCGTTCTGTAGAATCAATGAAAAACATATCCATGAGTGAGGGTGAAAAAACAACAACACACTACTTACGTTTTAATCACTGTTTAGACATAGGACAGAGGATAAGTGTATGGGAGATACAATGTATCTTGAGTGAAAAATTTTTTCTGGTTCTTCTACCAATGGTTTGGCAGACTTAAGCTTTGAATCTGAGGACATTAGAACATATTTTTAAGCACTTCAAGATAACCACTAAATACTAAAAATACAGGAATTCAAAATTATGTGTACTCATCTTTTTACTACCAAAAAGTAACTAAACAGCATTTAAATGAGCACATTAAGGTCAAATATTAAATTTTAAAATAAGTAGCCACACCTGTAAAAAAGACGTAGATTCTAAGGATAGGGTAGGATAACCCTGATTGGGTTAACCATTTCACCAGTTAACTGCCACAATATTTTGAATTTAATTAAAAAAGATCTGCTGCTTGCTTCTATAGACGCTTATAGCATACAAATGGTTAACAGTTTAACTTTCCCCAATTCAAAGTAGGATTTACATGCTAAGAAACTCCATTTTCTCCTCCATGCATTATACATTGATACTGGCCTTTATTCTAAGAAAAATAATAGGCTTCTCACATAATTTCAAAAAGATTGTAAATGTGAGACTAAATAAATGAACCCCATGAAAATAAATATAAGAAACATAAAGCTCTTACACCACTTACTAATCACTTCACATCATCATTTTATTTAATCTTAACTGCCCTAAGGAGAAGGTATTATCTCCATTTTATAGAGAAGTAAACAGAGGCTTAGGACAGTTAAAGTAATTTGTCTAAGACAACACAGCAAACAATAGATGGTAGCATCAAGATTCTAATCCTGGCCTGCCTACAAAACCCTTAACCACTGTTACTAATTAACTACTATGTTTCCCAGAATCCATGATGCACCATTGTCGTATGGACCACTAAGAATAACAGCAAAAGTGCTGACAATTGTTACTGTGTTACCCACTTAAATAACACTGATCCAGATGCTAACTTTTGAAGAAAAGGAGTGGAGGTTGCGTCAGAATCAATGACATACAGTATCATCTATTCTGCTGTCAGTACAGTGCCTTTCTGAACGTACAAAATTATACATGAGCTGAATGAAGAATTGAATACGACTGAGTTCTGGGGAACTATACAAACAGCTCCCTTAGGCCATACTAAAATATATTTTTCTATCGCTTAATCATGCTCAGAATGTATTTTCATATTAAATCACTTTCTATTCTCCCAATTGTTACCTCATTGAAATACCGATAACTATGACTACTTTAAATTAGAGCTATTCAGAGGAATAGACAGTGATAAAAACTCAACTTGTCTAGTGTAAGGACTCAGAGGTGTGAATTAAAGTAGGAACTAAATTCTCTATTCATTTCATTAGCTCAACCTCAAGGAGCTGAGATATTCTTATTCTCTTTTTATTCAATGTCAGGTTAGGTTACAGATATTTGGTTCATTTTTATTACTGAAAACTACTTATTCCACCTGGTCTTTTGCACTCCCTCAGGCTAAATGTGAAATGCAGTTTTTCTAACTTCTAAGTGTTTTCCAACAATCCTCCACACACACCTCCCTTTTCATTTTCAAGGATTTTATTGCCGTCTTTTCTTAAAAACACTAGTCATTAAAGAAGAGACAAATAAATCTTAGGGCAGTCAAAACAGTTCAACAAGGGGGATTGCTCAGGACTCCCTTTGTATTTTCAGAGTCATTTTGTAATTGTAGGAGTCAGGGTTCATTACCACTCTACACTCACTGCTCTACACAAACTACAGATATCCTGATGACTTTAATTGCAAGGAATAAATAACTAGGAAGCTAGTCACACTTCAAAGGGATTTAAATGAACAAGTACATGTAAGGCACTATATAAAACAGTCCCTATATTCCTTTCGGCTACATTCTAATTACCATGGGAGCAGAGATAGTGGAGTACAGACACATATACAGAGCCATACAGTGCAGTTAAGACTGGGGTGTCTGTGTAATCTACACTAATAAAAGAGTAAGATACAAACTGGTGTCATCCACTACACCCCAAGCCATGCCCACCAGCCCCTCAGAGTGACCATATGCAAATTAACCCAACCAAGATGGCAGCTGGCAGCCAGGGAGCTGGAGCAAGCAGGAGGCTTGGTTGCCCTGGGGACAGAAAAAGCCAAGCTTCCTGCCTGCCCTGGCCAGCTGTGGCCTCCGTTCAAGGCAACAAGGTTTCATTTATAGAGAATAAATAAATCCCAGATACCTGCTTCCAGCCAGCCTTATTAGGAGCTTGCGTCGCTGGGGGCCATGGCCAGCCTGCAAATAGCCATCATCCCCTCACCCAGGATGGCCACACCCTCTTGGGGTGAGGGTTCTCGCTGGGGGTCTGACCAGCCTGCAAACAGCCATCAGCCCCTCACCCAGGCTGGCCAGGTGCCCCAGTGGGGACCCCCACCCTGAAGGGGCTGTGGCCAGCCTGCAGTCATCAGCCCCTCACCCAGGCTGACCACACTCTCATGGGGTGAGGGTCCCTGCTGGGGGGCTTGGCCAGCCTGCAAACAGCCATTAGCCTCTCACCCAGGCTGGTCAGGCACCCCAGTGGGGACCCCCACCCTGAAGAGAATATGGCCAGTCTGAAAAATGGCCCTCAGCCCCTCACCCACATTGGCCAGGCACCCCAGCAGGACCCCCACCCTGATCCGGGGATACCCTTCAGGGCAAACCAGCTGGCTGCCACCCATGCACCAGGCCTCTATCCTTTGTAATAAAAAGGTAATATGCAAATTGAACCTAACAGAAGGAGGAGTGGGAATGACTGGTCACTATGACACACATTGACCACCAGGCAGCGAACGCTCAATGCAGGAGCTGCCACTTGGTAGTCAGTGCACTCCCACAGGGGGAACTCTGCTCAGCCACAAGCCAGGCTGATGGCAGCCAATACAGCGGTGGTGGTGGGAGCCTCCTGCCTCCTCAGCAGCACTAAGGATGTCCGACTACAGCTTAGGTGTGCTACCTGCTGGCAAGTGGACATCCCCCGAGGGCTCCTGGGCTGCCAGAGGGATGTCTGACTGCCAGCTTAGGCCCCATCGCCTGGGGAGCGGGCCTAAGCCAGTAAGTGGACATCCTCTGAGGGGTCCCAGAATGCGAGAGGGCACAGGTTGGGCTGAGGGTTCCCCCCCCCCCCCCCGTGCAAATTTTTGTGCACCGGGCCTTTAGTATAGCATAAAGTATGATGATCGAGGAAAGAGTACTGTATATCTGCTTTTGCAAATCTAGAAATGGATGATAAGTTAAGTCTTGTATTTTTTAAACACCTTACTTTAGGCTTGATGAGGGAGAACACCTCTACATTTCTGCTCTCCCAAAAGAGGTAAACACCAGGAATTAAGTCTAGATAGACAAGTATCAGGTCAACAGGCTTTGTTAAGGAAAGTGAAGGAGAACAGACCATCTGTAAAGCAATTGGGGAGCATCCTATGCCTTTCCTTTCTCTATTACCTCTATAACTTGTTTTCTAAGCCCATTTATTCTAGGAATTACTTTTTCTACCTCTAATTTACCCAGTAAATGTCATCTTAAAAAAAAAAAAAAAGGCACCAGAGAGCCACTGAAGAATTTTAATAAGGACAGCTAAGTTCCAGAAAGATGACTTTGGATGCATTGTGGAGAATGGATTGAAAAGAGAGGAAAGAGATGGGGAGACCAGTTAAGGAAGCGGGTGTGGTAAGTCCAGGCAAGCAGAGATGGGGCTTGAGTTTAGGTAGTACCTAAGTGGAGAATGGATTAAGTGGATCAGCTTGGAGATTTTTAAGGGTTTGATGACTAATTGACTTCGGAGGGTGAAATAAGAATTTTTTTTTTTTAAATATTTTTATTGATTTCAGAGAGGAAGGGAAAAGGAGAGAGAGAATCAACCATGATGAGAGAGAATCATGGATCAGCTGCCTCCTGCATGCCTCCTACAGGAGATGGAGCCCACAACCTGGGCATGTGTCCTGACTGGGAATCGAACTGTTACCTCCGGGTTCATAGGTCGACGCTCAACCACTGAGGCACCCAGGCTGGGCAAGAGAAGAATTTAAAATGAGTAATTTCTGGTTTAGGCTATTGGGAAGCTGGCAAAGCCAACCATTTAAATTCTGATAATCTAAAGGGTGAACCAAAAGGCTATTTCTAAGGAGGGAGATAATGGTAGCCTGAATTAGGGATTAAGAACAAGTGGATGGATTTGAGAGAAATTTGGTAAGTAAAATCAATTACACCCAAGTTTCTGGCTTAAATTTTGTGTGGATGATCACTGTGGTAGACTGTTTAATGGGCATAAATTCCTTTTATCCTGGCATGTACCCTTCTTTGCAATGTGACTATGTCACTCCTCGAATGCAGAGATGGAGTCTATTTCCCCACCCTTGAAATCTAGATGCGTCTTGTGATTTGCTTTGACAAATATGGTGACGCGAAGTGATTTCCAAGGCGAGGCTTTAGGGAGCATTGCAGCTTTTGCTCTTTAGGAGTGCTGCCCTGAGACCACCAGGAAAGAAGTGGTCTGGCCTCCTGGAGGATGAGAGGCGACCCGGAGGAGAACCAAGTGGCCTCAGCTGACAGCAAGCGAAAAATGAAGCCATCTGGGCCCTTTCAGTCCAGCTGACCTACTAGGACAAGACAGCTGCATAAATGAGGCCAGAGGCAATCAACAAAACAACTGCTCAGAATCATGAGAAATCATTGCTTTACAGCTATTAAGTTTCGGGATGATTATACAGCCATAGATAATGAAACAGAGATAGGAAAAATAGGAGAAGGCAACTTGGAATGTTATTCCTTTTTATTTCTTCATGATGAACTCAAATCTCCTAACATTTGTAAAAAAAAAAAAAAGTCCTGAGTAGAAGGTTTAGAGAGGGGTCCCCAGTCATTTCTAAGGCACCAAAACCTGAATAGTGAATGAGTACTGTAATGCCAACTACAAAAGGAAAGAATTCCCGCTACCTATGGTAGCAAAAGCAAACAGGCAGGCTCCTCAAACTCCCTGATTAAAAAAAAAAAAGCAGAGGTATTTATGAGGCCTTGGACCGGCCCTAACACCCCCAAACCCGGGACACATCAGTTAACCCAGAACTCCTAGGAGAAAACCCAGCAGGCTCCTAACAACACCTGAAGAATTGAACTCATAAAAGAAATGCGTGATCGCAGCACGGCGCCTACCAAAAAAGTGTTACTCACCCAGCAAAACACGGATTGCAAACTTTTTGGGAGGAATGAACCAATATTGAGTTTTTCGTGGTGAATAGGAAAATAAGTAAAAAGCAGCCTTTCCTCAAAGATTAAGAACGCATCTCCTCTACTGAAGAAAAATGAAGTTAAAAACAAAACAAAAAAACCCTTGGGGAATACTACCCGCTTTTAAACGAGATGAAGACCATCATTTTAGAAAATGCATTTTAAAAAGGAAGTTATGCTTTAGTATAGAGTAGCTGCTTTTATTGCAACAACGTTGTTTAAAGCCACACACACACACAAAGCCCCTCAAAGTGCATCCAGGTACGCGCATGTCGGAGGATGGAGATAAAGGCTGTCCGTGAATTAAGGGCACACTAAAAACGGAGAGAAAGAAGTAAATAGGAAAGTACACCCTGTAGGAAAGACCTGCGGGCTTTTCTCTAAGATTTGGGAACCCTGTCATAAACAACGGTTTTATTTCCTCCCGTTAGAAGGCAATCTGCATCGCTTTCCAAGATGCATCGCCTTTCTCCCCGTGGGTGTGATTTACAGATGGTTTTTAGCAGGAACTCTGCGAGAGAAGATAAATACTCAAGGCGGTCTGCAGCCGGGACGGAGAGCCGTTGGGGACCCGAGCCGGGAAGGATAAGCATCACACCAGGAAACAGCCACGTCGCACTCCGGCCGCAGCAGCGGCTCAGGAAACGCAGTCCTTCCGCCCCTTCCCAGTGTGACTCCCCGATCGGACCCGTGGTAGGCAGCGCAGCCCTCCCTCTCGCTAGGGGGCTGCCGCGGAGGGGGTCTGCACTCACCGCTTGGAGCACAGTCGCCAACAGCAACCTCAGCCCAAACGCCGGTCCAAGCCACCCGCTCGGTCCAGCCGCCATCGCTACCACCTCCCTCGGTCTCCGGCGGCCCAAAGGTCCCCTCAGCCCGGGGAGTCCACTCCAGAGCCTGACTTAAAACAGGCTGCTTAAGAGCGGTTGCCGTCAAATCCGTCAGTCTGCAGAGGGGGATTTCCCAAGGGCATACGGAATCAAATATCTTTACATTTGAACTACGTATAAAATCGTGGGTCCTTTCGGTAACCCCTATCAGGCACTTTCCTGAACTCCCCAAATCTGTGCTTCCAAGGGTTCCTCCCTTTCATTCACGACATTGCCATAGCAGCCAAGAAGCTCCGCCCCCTTCAGTTTCGGCCAGCCTCCTTCTCCCAATCTACCCAATCGAATGCCGCTTCGCTTGACGCCTATCGCAAAGGAAACCAACCGTAACACGAACCGAGAGCGAAGCGCTGGGGTTCCGCGGTCCAATCAGCTCAACCGAGCGGGAGCAGGGGGTGGAGCCTCTGGTTGCCTAGCAGTGTACGTGGGTGCGTGCGCCTGGTGGCGGCGGGGGATGGGCAGGGGGCGGGGCCGGGGGCGGCGCAGCCGCAGCCGCAGCGCTGGCGGAGGAGCGCGCGGCCGCGAGCAAAGGAGGGAGGGAGGGAAGGAAGGAAGCAAGGTAGGCAGGCAGGCGCGGAGGTCGGTGACTGAGGCAGTGGAAGGAGGCGAGAGCCCGGCAGCCGCTTCGCGCTGTGTTGCAGCGCGGGCTTCTGGAGGGGGCAGCCGTCGAGTTGTCCTCGGAGAAGCGGGCACCGGCGGCGTCGGTGCTGGCGCCTGGGGGCGGGGGACTGGGAAGCAGAGAGGGGGGTCGCTGCGGTGGTGCTCTCGCTGTCGCGCTCTCCTCGCCTTTCTGCCGGCTCGGTGGGCTCCTCCCGCCGTCTTCCTCGCCTCCGGGGCTGTGCTCCCCGCACCCCCGCGGTATGTCTTGATCCCGAGCGGCGGGTTTCATGGGGCTCCTCAGGATTATGATGCCGCCCAAGTTGCAGCTGCTGGCGGTGGTGGCCTTCGCGGTGGCGATGCTCTTCTTGGAGAACCAGATCCAGAAACTGGAGGAGTCCCGATCGAAGCTAGGTGAGGCGCGGAGCCACTCCGGCTGCGTGCGCGGTGGGGAAGGGGGGCCGGGACCGGGAGGCGTTGCAGCCCGAGCCAGCGGGCGTTCCCCTAACCTGGGGTCCGGCGTGGCGGCGGGAGGCTGCGAAAAGGTTGCAGGGAGAGCTGGGGGCGTGGAGAGCACAAGCTCCAAGAAGAGTGCGAATTCGGCTGGAGCGCTGGGCTGGGCTCTCGAGGTCAGGGGACAGAGGTTGCGAGGTCGGGGCTTCCTAGAGCCGGGACGTTCCCTCCAAGTAGGCATCCCACGGGGAGAGAGCAGGACCCATCCGAACTCGGTGGGGACCGGAGCGCGCAGCCTGTGTGCTCCCTTAGGAGTCGCGCAGAAGGCCCCGCGATGCCAGGCGGGGGCGGGGGGGTACTCCAATGTGAGGATGTGGGCACCTGGACACAGAATCCAGAGGACGGGGAGGTACACCTGCGGCCGGATGCGCAGAAACGGAGGGAGATGCGGGGCATGGTGGTGAGGCACAGAAAGGCTCTGTAATGAGTTGCGCTCTTGTGCCGGGGGGCAGCCAGGGACCACACAGCGGACGGGAGGAAGGACAGGAAAGCAAAGAAAACGCTCCGACGAGATACCGAAACGAGGCACCCTGGCTTTTGATTTCCAGTCGTGCCCAACTGATTAATATTTGGGGCTTAAGGTAGGAATATGCATCTGTCCATTGCCTCGCGGCAACGTCTCTGACTTGGGAGGAGGGAACGCTGAATGACTGAGATTTAGGTTCATGAAGGGAAAAGCAGGATTATGCAAACAGTTAACCATATGGTTAAGTACCTTAAGGATCTAACACGGTGCTTACTTTAATGGGTGAGGAGGTCTGACGTACAGAAAGTTGAGTGGTGAAGTGAAAGACCAGAAAAACGCACAGATTTAATAAGTGCTTTTAGAGTAGAAGGGAACTTTGGCATTTGGGAGGAGCACGGAATGGGCAGGGGATGTTAAAAGAATGTTTAAGCGATACATTTTGATTTAGAAATGTACTTGGCACTTAAAAATCAGCTCAAGAGGCCATACTTTGAATATGGAAAAGTAGTACGAAGTGTTTTTATGCATACATTTTCACCTCAGTGTCGTTTTAAGTACTTTTTGAGAAGCAAGCAATAAAATACCAGCAGCGGTATAATTTAGACGTGGAAGTAATAGCTAGGTGCTGCTGCTGTGGGTGATGATTAGTATTTGAGACAGATGTATCAGAAAAGAATTGTAATATTGCCAATAGTAGCTGACTATTTGTTGTTTTGGTAGAATTTGCAAAAAGCCTTTGGAGATATTATAAAGAGTAGTCTCTCAAAGAGCATCCAATCCAGTTGAAGTGCAACTAAAGCTGAAGAGGACCTAAGCATAATTCCGTCCTCAACTCGAGGGTAAAACTTACCCTTACAGTTTTGAAGAGATGTCAGATTTATTTATTGTGATTTTATTAATGAACTAGGGGCCCGGTGCACAAAAATTTGTGCACTCGGGGTGGAGGGAGTCCCTCAGCCCGGCCTGTGCCCTCTCACAGTCTGGGACCCCTCAGTGGATGTCCTATGATGGCCCCAGTCTGCCAGGCGCCTTTTGTGTGTGTGTGTGTGTGTGTGTGTGTGTGTGTGGCCACTGGGGACCTGCCCCCAGCTGCATCTGAG
>PVJC01051025.1:0-11632 GCA_004026665.1 Murina feae | reverse complement strand
GGAAGCCTCCTGTTTGCTCTAGCTCCATGGTTGCCAGCCACCATCTTGGCTGGGTTAATTTGCATACAGCCACTCTGATTGGCTGGTGGGCATGGCCTGGCGGGCGGGCATGGCTTGGCTGGTGAGCGAGGCTTAGGTGTCTCAGAGTGATGGTTAATTTGCATGTTACTCTTATTAGATTAGATTAAGGCATAAAAGTAATTAAATTTGGACTTTAAGGTCTGGTTACCTAGGTTGAACCCGTGGTATCCCCACCTGAAAACAGGACAATAGTACTTACTCTGTGGGGGTAGGAGACAGAATGTTGAAAGCCTGCGTGAGGTAAAGCAAGTACTCAAAAAAAAAAAAAAATGTTACCTCTCACGATTATTGAACTCACCTGCCAAGTGCTGGGGACACCAATGAAGGAAGACAAGCTCCTGTATTCAAGGGGCTCGCCGTCTGTTGGGAGAGACGGGTGTTGCAGCAGGGCAGCTTGCTAAGGACCCTGCAGAGGCAGATACGCGCTACCCTGCAAGCACACTGGCGGTCGGGGTGGGGCGGGGGGGAGAAGTTTGTTGAGAGGACAGCCGTCCGTCTGGGAGCTCTGGGAGCTCGTCATGACGCTTCCCCATAATTAGCTGTAACGAGGCTGAGAATAGAATTAACAACTCGAGGAAAACTGTTTAAAATGAGGGTCCTTGGCAGCTCGGCTGATTAATTTTTTATTGAAAGATTATACATCAACACTGTCAGAGGAAACGAGCTCGCCCGTCATCCTCACGCGTGGTTTCCTCCTGCGCGCCAGCCTGTGGTGCCAGCGTGGCCGGCGAGGTGGGGGCCGCGCCTCGGTTTCCGCTGCACCCCCGGCCGGTGCCCGCCCGCACCCCGTTCGTGCAGCCCCTCTGGCTGGGCCCTGGCTGCCTGCCTGCCCACTCACGCTGCACGGCGAGTGCCGCTCCCGTGCGCCCGTGACCTGCCGCTTGTTCTGGTGCCCTCTCTGCCTGGCGCTTGCCTCCTTGCCGCCTGCCCAGCACAGTCCCCGTCTCGTGCCGTCCGCTGGGTGGTGGCTGCTGCTTCCAGCCTCTCCCGAGGCGTCTCAGCCCCCTGGTCATCCTGCTGCATTTCTGAGGACGTTTGCAGGGGTTGTGCCACGTGTGTGCCAGCTGCAGATTCCAAGGGCACAGCCCCCATCCTGCGTTTGCAGAAGCTGCCTGTCCCCACCATGTGGGTGGATGCCAACCAGATAGGCCTCTGAGGCTCGTCCCAGCGGCCGCCCGTGCCCGGCGGGCCACCTGTGCCCAGCGTGCAGAGCCGTCCCTCGCTGTTCCGACCTGGAGCGCATCTGAAGAGGCTGCACTCTGTCCTCCTTGGAACCTCAGGACACTTCCCGGTTTCCATGGCGATGTCAGTTTCCTGTTCGGCTGCTCCTGGGGGATTATAAATTCATTATTTCATGCGTAGGTCTTGCACTCGCCTTGTTCTGCCTCCAGACTTCGGTGCCCTGGTGGGACCCTATTTATTTATCATCTGATGGGAAGAGATGAATCCAGGGGTGCCTGGTTGCTTCCTGCTCCCCGGGGCCAGGCACTGCTGCCTTCTCGGAAGAGCCCGCCCCGCAGAGGGGGGGCAGGTGGTGGATTTGGAATTCTCAGGAGAAGCCCTGTGGCCGTAGCTGCCGATTTAATGACTTGGAGATGAGCTGAGCTGCCAGGGGCTCTGCCTCCACACGGACCCCGGGAGACTCGGGGGTGAGGGGTGCTGTCAGCTCGCTGTGGGTCTGGTCCCGGCTCCTCACTGAGCAGCTGCACGAGCTGTGGTGGTGCCTGAGCTGTGTCCTCATCATTAAATAAAGTCCACCCGGCAGGGCACACAGCAAGCGGGGGGCGGCCACAAGAGCCGGTCACACAGGCAGCTGCCTGTGGGGTTCATCGCCCCGTTTTCTCTGAAGGCGTCACCTGGCACCTCATGGGGGTTTCTCCGCGTGGCTGTCGCTGACGTCGTGGGCCGGCTCGTGTTGCGTTTGCTCTTGGTGGGCTGTCTAGCAGCACCCCTGGCTCTTCCCAGGAGTGGCAGTAACGCCCTGGCATTGCCAAATGCCCCTGTTTGAGAACCACTGCCCTGCCTCTGGGATGTCGGGGCAGCGTCTGCCCGCAGTGCCCGGCCTGGCTTCTCCCGCCGCCGCCGTGCAGACTTCCCAGCCTGCACCCGCCCTGTGTGCCGCTGAGCGGTCCCCAGCGTGGCTGTCCCTTCCCGGGCGGACGAACACGGTGCACAGGCCTTTGCAGGGACACGCGGTCGCTGCCCTGGGAGTGGGGTGGCTGGGGCGCAGGACACGTGTGTGTGTGTAACTTTCTAAGCAAATTGCTTTCAAGCAGCTGCGCCACGGGCCGTCCCTCCCCTGAGCTGGGTGTGTGGGCTCCTCCTCCTCGTCAGCTCCACATGGAGCCCCTCTAAGAAGTGCGGGTGGTAGCGTGGGATGCAGTTCCCATTTCTCTGGTTCATGCTGTTAGCATCTTCCCAGGCGCTTACAGGCACCCGTATTTTTTCGTTGGTAAAGCGAATGCTCAGTCGTGTGGGCCGTTGTCCTGTTTGTATGGCAGAACTTTTAGGAGTTAGATGTCCCGGGTTCGAATCCTTCGCCAGATGCGTATTTTGCGAACATTGTCTTCCAGGCTGTGGCTTATCTCTTCCAGTTTTGACGTTGTCATTAGTGCATGTTTTGTACATCGATGCGTCTAATTCGTCCCTGTATGTCCGTGTATTTTTGGTCCGTGCTCTTATGTCTTACCTAAGAGCCTTTGACCAACGCAGAGCCACAAAGGCGTCTCCCGTTTTGAGTTTTAGCGTGTGCGTGAGGTCTGGGTTCTGTTTTGAGTTGATGTCTGTCTGTGGTGCAGGCGCGGCTTTGAATGCTGGCGAGCCGATGTGATAG
Organism: Murina feae; assembly: GCA_004026665.1. Taxonomy (NCBI): domain Eukaryota; kingdom Metazoa; phylum Chordata; class Mammalia; order Chiroptera; family Vespertilionidae; genus Murina; species Murina feae. Next base: position 8,718 of record PVJC01051025.1, on the reverse strand, counting down.
CCCAGCCCTGAACTGGGGACAGTGATGGGTGACAGGTCACGCCTCCTGCCAACGGTCTGACTCCCGGGGAGGGAAGTCTCACAGAGCCACGGGGCCGTGGTCTGAGCGGGACCTCCACCTCCGGCCTCGCGTCTGAACGCCAAGACCACGTGGGGGCGGGTGCTCGTGCAGTCCTGCCAGGTGTTCGTGTCATCGGCTCCCGTCACTGTTCACTCAGGCAGGGCCCTCCGTCCAGGCCTTTTTCTCTGTGAGCTGGACGGACATGGCTGTTCCAGGGGCAGGGGGTCCTTCCCCGGGCAGGTGGGCGGGCGCCCCCACCACAGCTGGGGATGACAGCCAGGCTGGCCCGGAAGTTTCCATGTGGAGTCGGATTTGACAGATCTGTCCTATACCACGTCGCCCTGTGAAGGCAGCAGGAGGTACGATTCAGCCATGTGTTCGGGTCCCTGCAGAACTGTCCCCGTCCTCGTCCTCGGAGGAGGACATAGCCGCTGTCCCCTGCCCCCTCCTGCCGCCACCCCCCCTCCACCCCACCCGAGGGCTCGGCATCAGATCTCAGGGAGGGAGAGCTTGCTTTGTGTGTCCAGGAACCAAGCCTCCGCCATTTCCTTCCCTCCGAGCAAGCTCCCTGCGCCCCCCTCTCGTGGCATGAGCTGTGTTTCCTTCTCTGCTTTCAGCTGGGATGCCTGAGACTCAGCGGAAATACTCAGCGACGCCAGGGTCATGTTTGTTTCTTTGAAAATGAAACCAGTTTGATCGGTGACTGTGACCTTGAATATCTCAAGGTCATCTCGGGTGAAATACCAGGTAGCTTCTCGCCTGGCTGAGCTTTATTGTTGGGGGTCTATTCAGACAAGTTGAGCACGTTTGTGGGTGCCTTCCCTCCCCCGCTGCCGGGAGAACCCCTGTGGGCCAGGCCTTGCCCAGGCACCCCAGGCCTGTGTCCACGGCTCCCCGCAGGCCCGCTCCCCACTCCGATGTCACTGCCGCCCCGGCTCGCACGGTCTGCGACGGCAATGAGAGCGGCATGTCCCTCCTGCCGTGCTCCGCCTGGTCACAGGCTTTTCACCGACCTTGGCCGAGGCAGGCAGGCAGAGCAGGGGGCCCCGGATCAGATCCGCTCGATGCTCCATGTCATCCATCGGTTCAGCCGGCCTGTCCGTCACCCGTAGGAAAGGCAGGAGCGTGCGGCCAGCATGGGACTCTGCTGCCCTCTGACCCTGCGCTGGGGAGGGTGGAGGAGGGGGGCGCTGGGGGGAGGCAGATGCGAGGATGAGCCTCCTCTCATGAGGATTGCTTTGACAATAAGGATTCTTTCAGAAGCCACACATGGGCTGTGGTCTAGTCCTTCATGGGTGGGTTTGTAGCCAGTTCAGTGGGAGCTGGGCCTCCTGAGCCCTGGCCAAGGGGAGGGGAGGTCAGGCGTCTGTAGGGTGGCCACGGGGAGCAGCCGCAGCCGCAGCCCATGTGGTTCCCCCAGGCAGGGAGACAGGTGCAGCTAAACATGAGGAGGGGCTGTGGCAGGGGGGGAGCTCCCCGTCACATGAGGTATGCAAGCTCAAAGGCCCGTTGGCTGGGGTGCTGCGACTGCCGTGACGTGGGAATGAGAAGTGCAGGTGTCGGTCTCCCCACAGAGCCTCCTTCTCGCCGGGTCCCATTTACGGGAGGGATGCCCGAGGCTGGGGGGATGGCAGCTTGCTGCGCCGGCTCCCAGCACGGGCAGCGCCAGGGGCTCCTAGAAGCAGGCTTCCCGCAGAGACCTCCGCAGAAGCCCGTGCTCCTTCGGGCCGCGGCGCTGAGGAAATGCGGCGGGCACGGCTGCGGACACGTGCCTTTTAGAAATCACCAGCGGTCACTTGAGAAATGCCTTCCTTCAAATACTCACGACGTCCAGGGCACGGCTGTGGCGCTGTCCTCTCTGGGCCCCGGCCCCCCTCCCGGTCTGTGGCTGCATTCTGCCCTCCTGCTGCCCAGCCCTGCCCAGGCAGGATGCGGGATGGGGGGGTGGGGGGTCCCAGACACCTGCCATCACAGGTCCCAGACGAGGCCACTTGCAGCCGTGGGAGCAGCAGAGTGCCCGGGACCCCGTCTCTGAGGTGTCAGGGGACAGTCTCCCTTGAGGTGATGATCTCGAGGCCGCCAGGGTCATGGCTGCCTGTGTGTCCAAAAGGCACACTCCACACCGGCCTGTGGTTCGGGCTCCGCGTGAGCCCCACCCAGGCCTGCGCGGCGAGGAGGGCCGCTCCCCGCGTGGCTGGCTCTCCCCGGGCCCCGCAGCCTCGGGGATTCACAGAACCCCCGTTCTCCCGGGCGGACCTGGCTCTCAGCCTGGTTTTGAACAGAAGTGGAAGCTGCTGGCAGTTGTCAACAGTTTCACCCACGTTTCCTGTCGTGGGAGTTGCGTTTGCGAGGTAGTGAGCTCCCCGTCACTGGGTTCCTGGCTCGTTGCTGGGGAGGCAGCTGGGTGGGGCGTCTGCATTCAGGGAAGCGGGGTGTTCTCTGGAGTGTGGGGTTCTGCGCGGGGTGGGTTCAGGCAGGGGCTGAGTGGGGGGGTCGTGGTCCTCAGGACCTGACTCCAGGGAGGGGTCTGGGCATGGACACACCTGTGGCTTTTGCTCCTGGGAAGGCAGCGCCATCCTCCTCACCTGATTCGGGCAGCATTACCAGCTGCACAGTGAGGCCCCACGTGACAGCTCTGGGCTGTCCCCAGACTTCAGTCCCAGCGGGGCCTGAGACCAGGCTGTCTTAAGAGGCCCACACCGGTCAGGAGCCCGAGAGTATGGAGCTGATTTTTTGTTCGCCACCCCCCGCCTCCCCTCCCGCATACGGGAAGGGTTTACTGGCCCAGAGACTGGGTCGCAGACTGGTCCGCAAACCTTGAAACGGGCAGGAGATTGTGCTGCTGGGCCTGTATGACCCTGAGATTCTTAGCAGGGTCCCCTACAGGACAGTGTCAAAGCCACTGCGCTGGGGGGGAGGGAGGAAGGGAGTCCCGACCACCTGCATTGGAAAGCCAGGTGCCAGAGGGTGCGGGGGACCCACCGCAGGCCCGTCCAGCGTGGGGGGCAACGGGGGGCTGCGGGGTCCGTGGCTCTGGCAGACACAGGCTCCACGCCGGGGCCCACATGGCATTTAGGGACCCACAAAACTTTTAATTTCCTTTAAGATCAGAAGAAAAGTAAGTTTCTAGGTCAAGAAAACGGTTGGATATATACTAGGAATACAGCCTTCTCTCTAACAACGCAAGCCTAAGATGCCATTGTTAATATTTCACGAGGGAAGTGTCCCCGGGGACTCCGGCCCCCGGAAGTGGGCTTGCACCCCAAATGGCTGAGGGGATGGGACCAGGCCTTCCTGTCCGTCCTTTTCCCCGGCGCTCAGGGGAAGAGGAACCGGTCTGTGTGACCCCGAGTTCAGTGTCCGCCGAGGCCTCTTCCTGAGCCGGCGTGTGGCCCCAGGCCCCGGTTTTCCCGGCAGCCCTGAGACTGGCTTTTGGGGTGCTGGCTGGCCGGCCGGCCGTGCTGGCCCGGGACATGGCTCAGACCTCGGCCTCGCCACAACCTCCCTCTCTCCTCACCTGCTTTGTCCCCAGCTCCTCTGTGCTGATGTGACAGCCTTGTTTCTGAAGAGAAATTCTTGGAAGAAATGAGCATATGGTCCCGTGGCTGAGGACGGGAGGGGAGGCGGGGAGGGCCCTGAAGCGGGGCGGGGGGGGGGGGGGGGGGGGGGGGGGGGGGGGGGGGGGGGGGGGGGGGGGGGGGGGGGGGGGGGGGGGGGGGGGTGGGGGGGGGGTTCTGGCTTAAAGCCGGGATCAGCCCTTCCAGGAGGTCCCGGGCACTGCGTATGCTGGATGCTGTGTGGCAGGGACCCCATGAGTGTACCCATCGCCTTCATCGCCGTCACCAGCTCCGATGAGGCCAGCTTCCCAGGGGAAGGGACCTCACCACGCCGTTCGTGCTTGACTTGCGGTGACTGTGGAGAAGGCGCGATGGTGACATTGCACTGCAATCAGGTTGGGAGACGGGAGCGTAAACGCTGTTCCCCAGGCCTGCCCACACCCGCCTGTGAAAGCTGCGCTCGCCCCCGACAGACTCGCTGTGAAAGTGCCGTCCGCCGCAGACCACTGACTCCGCAGCCGGCCCCTGCTGCCCCGTGATGTCTGGGCCTTGCCAAGCTCCGCGCTCACTCTCTGCTTTGAAACACTGAGTTTCGTGCCTCTGAAAGGCGCCTGACGGATGGAGGGGCTGGGCTGTCCCCCGTCTCAGCCCAGGGCGGGGCTCCAGCATCTCCTGTGGTGGAACCTGGGGAGGGAGTAAGTGGGGTGCTCTGGGGAGCCTCCCACCCCTCTCCGGAGTCCGGCCAGCTCAGAGCGCGTGGGTGCGGGGCACCTGCATGGAAATTGGGAAGCAAACTGGAGAGCTGGGCTCCTGAGCGGGCAGCCCCACCGCAGATGGAGGCCCCATCGCCGAGGAAAGCCCGTCGGTGCACTGCCCAGTGGGGGCCCGGGGGATGGGGGTCCAGGGGGTGGGGCGGCCAGTGCTGGGGTCTGTCTGAGAGGTGGCAGCTCAGGGCCTGCCCATTAGGCTCCTGCGGAGGCTGCAGCTCAGGGCGGGGCGGGAGTTTGCTCCCAGCGGGAAGCACACTCTCCTGAAGGGGGGCTGCCAGCTGCAGAGGGCATGGGCCTGCGGGACTGAGGGATGCCATCTGGGGCCGAGTGGCTCCGAGCCTGTGACACCCAGGGCGGCCGCACCTGTGTCCCCGCAGCCATTGGCTGAGCTATGGAGGGGGAAGGGGCGGTCATTGGTCAAACCCTCCTCAGTGCCAGGCAGATGCCAGGCAGTCATCCTCGGGGACGGCAGCCCCTCCTCCAGGGTTGCAGGCGAAGAGGCGATGCCAGTGCGAGGAGGGTGCCCAGTGCCAGGCCCTGATTCTGTGTGGCGTCCCTCCTTCCCCGCACGGAGGGAGATCAGGAGACTGAGGCCCATGGAGCTCCAAAGTCTGACCCCAAACCCAGCGCAGAGCAGCCCCTCCGGCCACCGCTGTGGAGTCGGGGGCACTGGCCAGGGCTCCCCAGCGCTGACCCCAGTTGGGCAGCTCCTACTCTCTGCCTGGGGCAGGCAGGCCCCCCCGTCCCCGGCCCTGGGAACCCAAACGCTCATCAGCTCCGTGGGTGAAGGTGGTGGGCGCCCTCTGTCCTCCTGCGTGAAGAGTGGGCGCGTCCTCTCCACGGAACAGGGAGCCCAGCGCAGCCACCCCTGCCTGGCTTCGTTGCCTTAGTCCCCGAGATGCAGCTTGGGACATAAGCCAGGCCAGGCCCTGCCCCGAAGGGCTCCTGATGCGCAGGTGAAGTGGCTGTGTGAGCTGTGCGGGGAGGGGACGGTCTGGGGAGGGGAGGGGGCACTGGGCCCAGGGGCGGGGTCTTGGAGGCTTCCTGGAGGAGGTGTCAGTCAGACTGAGGTCAGAGAGTTGAGTAGGAAGTAGCGTGGGGTTGGGGGCGGGGGTCCCAGGTGAGGAGCAGTTGGAATGGCTGGAGCTTAGAAGGGAAAGGGGGCCGCAAGGGGCCACGAGGAGACACTCAGGCAGCGCGAGTGGGATGGGGAACGGTCCTGGTCAGTGACCGGCCGGTGGCAGAATTAGTCCATTTGGGCAGAAGTGGGTGCCGGGTTAGGGGAGGAGCTCCCAGGCCCGGGTGTGCCAGCGGAGGGAGGCTGACAAGGACGTGGGGTTGAGGGTCTCACTCCTGAGGGACCTGGGGTCCCTTCCAGCTGTCACTCTGGCTCCTCGAAACCCCCGGGAGGGGCAGGGCTACCCAGTGGGACTCAGCAGGTTAAAAAGGCGCTTTTCTCCCACCCCCGGCCCTGTCCTGAGCTTCGTCTTCAGAGCACAGGGCCTCACGGGCCTCGTGGGTTGCGGGCTGGTGGAGGGACCGCTTTGTTCCCGGCAGGAGGCCCGCGGGCACTGCCCACTGCGGACAGTGGTTTTAATCATCGTCGTCGCCTTGCCTCCGCGATGCTCGCTGCCCTCGCCCTGGGGGACATCCCTCCGCACCTCGCAGCTGATCACCAGCAGGAGAGAGAGCGGCAGCCGCGTGTCTGCTGCCCGGAGGGAGCCCAGCGGCCGTGGCCATGTGGTGACCCCGCATTAGCTGGGGACCAGGGGTGCTCCCACCTACCTCCCGGGTTCCCACGGCAACCGGAGCGTTAGCAGGGGCTCGTGGGGGCAGGGCGGGGAGGGAGATTTGACGGGCGGGGAAAGGCAGCGGCTGGCAGGTGCCCCTTCAGGCGAATCCCATGTCCTCGCTGCTCGCGCGTTTGTTTTGAAGAACTCGGGGTGCTCTCAGACACGCGTGTTTTCATTCTTACGAACAGCGACGCTTTCTGCACAGGCCTGACCTGACAACGGCTGTTAGGTAGGGCCAGGGTGGGGGGGATGGTTTAACAACAATGAAGAGAGAGTGTGTGTGTGTGTGCATGTGCGTGCACATGCATGTGCTCTCTCTGTGTGCTGTGTGCACATATGTATGTGTGCACGTGTATGTGTGTGCTATGAGTGCTGTGTGTGCATGTGTGTGCGTGTGCACATGTGTATGTGTGCAGTGCATGTATGTGCTCTGTGAGTGCTGCGTGTGTGCATGTGTGTGTGCGTGTGTGCGCACATGCGCTGTGGTGACCTTTGACCTGGCCCCGGCCATCTGGCTGTCTGGCCTGCCCTCCCCAGCCCACTGTCCTGGGCTCTGCCCTCAGCACTGACCATTTTGGGGAGAGTCCAGACAGCCCCCTGCTGGGCCTGCGCTGGGCTTGGGGGCAGCCCCTGCAGCAGCAGCTGGCAGGTGTCGGGAGTTCTCCAAGGTGCCAGGAGGACAGAGCCCCAGCTCGGAAGCCTGGCCAGGTGCGTCCTGTACTCACCCAGGCACCCCTGCCTTGGTCTCAGAGGCCCTTTGACCTCAGCTGGAGAGTGTCCAGGGCTGGGTGTGAATTGTTCCCGTGAGTGGCAGCCCCTGGGTGGCCTCATAGGACCGGGATATCATCCTGAAGGGCAGGAGGGAGGGGCCAGGGCCCCACACGTTCCTGTCTGTGCCCTGTGTGCAGGGCCGAGCCTGGGGATGCCGGCTGGCGGGGTGGGGAGCAGCCTCTGGCTGGGGGGGGAGCTGATACCTGAGACCCCAGTCCTGGGGGGTCATTGCATCCGTCCCGGAGAACGAGGGCGCCCACTGATTTCTGCCTCTTCCTGTTACCACCACAGGTGATCCTGATCCTGACCAAGTACTACCACGCGGACGCGGAGAAGGTGCTGGAAAGTTCTCTGTGGCGGTAAGTCAGCCCAAGGGGCCCTTTTTTCTGGCGTCTCTGAGGGCGCAGCCCTGCGTGTGGGCAGCCGGCGGCCTTCCTTCCGCTTGAAACGCGAACGGGAGGAGCTGGACGCAAAGGAGGAGCGTGGCCGGTGGGCTCACCTGCCTGTCCTCTGGTCCTTCCAGCCTCGGGATGGCATCCTAGTGAGGACAGATGCTCACTGCGCACCCCCCCCCCGCCATTACTCTGTGTCCTGGTTGATTTTCATTTGAGCCTTGAAGCCACTTGCCCACCAAGGGGCGGCCGGAGGGACACTCTCAGATGGCCCCTCCGGTGGTGGGTGGGGCGGTTCATTGCTGGGACAGGAGTGGACACGGTGTGTGCGCCACGGTTCCGGCGAATTCTATTCTCCCGGCTGCTCTGTGCGGGTTGTGTTCCAGGCTCAGTGTCAGGGGAGGCGCCGGGGGCGGGGCCCCTCTTTTTTTAAAAATATTTTTATTGATTTCAAAGAGGAAGGGAGAGGGAGGGATAGAAACATCAATGATGAGAGAGAACCATGGATCGGCTGCCTCCTGCACGCCCCCTACTGGGGATTGAGCCCACCACCCGGGCCTGTGCCCTGACCAGGAATTGAACCGTGACCTCCTGGTTCCTAGGCTGACACTCACCACTGAGCAACACTGGTTGGGCAAGGAGGGGCCTCTTGTAGGTCCGAGGATGGGTCCCCTGGCTGCAGAGTGGACAGAGACCCTGGAGTCTTGTCACCCCCGGGTGGATCCTGAGCCCCTTGTTTGCCCCTCTCCTGTGTGTCAGGGCATCTGAAGGGCCGAGGCATCCGGAAGGCCAGGTCCCTGCGGCCCCTCAGTGGAGGGAGATGAGCGGACCTGCAGCGCTGTCTGAACGGGGAACGGTCCTTCCTGGTGTGGCCGGTGCCTGCACGGGCAGAGTTGGGTGTCGTTAGAATTTGTTGCGGGTTCTCAGGGGAGCTGGGGTGGGTGGGGACTGTCCTGGGCCGGCCACATGGCGTGGGGACCTGCACCCCCCTCCCCAGAAGCAGGCTGGGGGAGCCCAACCCAGACCTTGACCCTAGCGGGGCTCCTCTCCCCGTGAAGGGGGACAGAACACCCCCACACGGAGGCTGCGGAGGCTGAGATGACACGACGCGTCCCTGGAACAGGGCGCCGTCTAAATTTAGCTTTTCCCCGAGCAAATCAACAGATTCTAATTTCCCATGTTCCTCTCTCGTCAGCGTCTCGCTTCCTCTTCTTTATTAAAAATGCTTGCAGAAGCATCACTCATTTCCAGAAAGTTCCCCCACCACCCCACCCGCTGAGTGTAGTGACTCTTGGTTTATCTTATCTTTTTTCCCCCTCTAATCCTCACTCGAGGACATGCTTTTATTGATTTTTAGAGAGAGGAAGGGGGGGGG
>PVJC01051024.1:0-11618 GCA_004026665.1 Murina feae | reverse complement strand
GGACCTTTGCATATTAGACTTTTATATATAACTTATATAGATGACTGTTTCAAATCAGAGCTCATTTGAATAGTTAGTCAACAATAAAAGGATCATTTTAAAGATGGTTAAACTTAACCCCTAAAGTCACAATTTTCAATTACCATGGCTTATTTGAAAGAAAGGCAATTATTCAATGTGAGTCATTATCTTTATTTTAGTAAGACTCCCCTTCCACTCCAGCCCTGAATCTAATGAAATCTCTTAAAAATTACAGCATACACATAAAATCAGAAGAGGATTAAACTTCATGGAGTTTCACTACTGGTTTTTATGGTAAGTAGTTTCCACATTATATTTAAATTGGTTTGCATTTCTTTACGGACTCATTAACATGCTGAGAGCCAAATCCTGCGGTCATAAACAGACACTGTGACTTTCACTAGTTGCTAGTGCTGCATTATAAAATTTTTCAATCAACTTTTGGAAGAAAAAGACATTATTGTAAACTCAAAACCAGCTGATTTAATAACTATTTTCACATGAAATATAACAAAAATAATATTTTATAGCACACTTTATGTGATGCCATAGTGTGATGCCTCTTGTTTAAAGATAACTGAAACAGACTTGATCTATTCATTTAAAGATTCACAAATACATGTAATTTATAAAAACATAGGAAGCAAGAGTATAGTTCTAAGATAAATCCAATATTTCAAATTCTTTTTTTTTTTTTTTACTAATTTTAAAATGAACTAGTATATAGTGTGACTGTTATAGATTTGCTTATGTGAAATGGTAGGAAAAGAGTTGTTTTTGTGCAACTTTATGTTTAGGCCAAATTTAAATTATCATTTTATACATCCAGAATATTCCTCTCTATCTTAGGACATCAGTTGTATATATTTAATACCATTAATTCAGCAGGAACTTATATGCTGTCACATGGTTCCCTGCTTACTTCACACATTTTTAACCAAAAATGTTAAAAGCTAACAGGTATTTAGCACTAATGAAGCACTAGTCTACATTTTTAGTGTGTATATGTATTAATCACATTTAATCCTCACAAAAATCTTATGAGGTAGGTCTTGGTCTTGTTATTATTCTAGTTTCACAAACAGATACAGACATGGTGGGTAACTTGCCCATCATTTCATAGCCACTGAGTGGTAGAGTCAAACTCTAAATACAGCTGGTCTAATTATAACCAAAGCATCTTCTTGTGAAGCTAATTGAAGAGTGATTTTTTTCCATCCCTATAGTAATTTTTGGAACAGAGAGAATGAGAGTCAAATTTAGATTCCCCTCAGCAGTCTCATTTTACTCTTACAAGCAACCTTTTGAGCATAACTTTGAATTTTCAGGAATGGAAAGTCTCTGATATTAGAAGCAATATTAAAGTTTTCAATAAAGTTCTAGTAACTATCTCAATCTAATAATTATTAGTAATGTGAGTACATTACAATATATAAGATAAATATGTGGCAAACATCAAAAGAAGGAAATAATTATATGAAATACTTAAACTCATAGATACTACATATAGGATATATATAATGGTTAGAAGTGGATCAGAAATATGACTAACATCTTAAAGACAGAGTCAAACATAAGTAGAAATGATCCTCAAGTGACAGGATAAAAACAAGAAGTTCTCAGAAGAAAGCTGATTTTTACCAGAACAGAACAAATTTTTCAGCACCTCATAAATATAGCAATGAACCACATTTATTTTTACACATCTACTGTAAAATCAATATTCTTGATCCAACTAATTGTCACAAAGTTAATTACTGTAACTTTCAGTTTTCAATTCTAAAATTATAAGCACATAAAATTTAAGCTCACTTTCAAATAATATTTCAGTAATATGATTTTTAAGTTTTAATAAGAACTTGTCACTGCAGTGTTAGAGGTCTAGAATTTCTGTGCAGAATTTGTGAAGGTGATAGTTTTCATTGTTTACCAGAAGATAAAAATGCTTTGACAGTTGACAGAAAGATGAGTTTTTGTTTTTTAAATTCAAATTCTAAAATTTAGTAATTGGTAACAAATATTTTTTGATTCTTAAAAAAGTTAAGATTGTTCCATAATCTTATCAAGGAAAATTATTAATGCTGAAATTTATAAAAATGTATAATCTAAAATATGATGGAGCTGTAGAGCTCTTTTGGAATAAAACTTTTAAATAAACTTCAATCAAATATGCCAATCGCATAATGTTTATTTTTAATAATAGTGTTATTATAATATGACAGAATGATGATTCCTTCACATTAATTATCATTTTATATTAAAATTTGCATAGTTTGTAAGCAGCATTTTCATTATAATTTTATATTAATATTTGCATAGTTTATTAGCAGTGTTTCCATGCTATTTTATTTTCTAGGAATAAACTATTACGTGTCTTTTAATCAAGATTAATAGGGTCATTCATGTGTGATTTTGAAAAGTAATTATGTTATACATAATTTAAATAGAATGTTGCTTTTAGCCTTCCTTACCACATGGCCCCCATAAATATAGCTCACTGATTTTTGGAGATGATGATCAAAATGAAGTTTGCTCTTACTGTGGATAATATTTGTGGAAAAGTACATACTATATGTCATATTTAATTATAGTTAAAAGTCTGTTTAGTTAAAGAATTCCTTAATACAGCAGAAAACTGACCTTTCAAAATTAATTCCAGCAGAGTAACAACAAGAAAAGAACTTAGAAGGCCATCGCCTTTATTTTGGAAGATTTATTATCATTGTTACCTTCATATTGAGTTACTTTCAAAGGTATCTCTGTCATCTTGTCCATGACTTCTGATGTTATGACTGACTCCTGGCCCTAATTTACTCCTGGAATGAACTGCTATGAGTGAAATGTAAAAATGGCCAAATCCCTAGATATCCCCCTAAGGCAATCTAATCTGTAAATACAGCATTGATTCTGCTCTAACAGATTCTTTAGGAAGAAGTAAACATTTTGAGAGCGGTATTTTAGTTGTTTACAGAAGCATGAGACTTAGGGAAGGAAAGAAGTAAACAGAAGTGCCTTGTAAAAGGAGGTTGCAGGGAATTACACAAGTACTAGAGACATATTTGTGCAAGATTAGGCCTTCCTTCCCTAGGCTGCCAGCACCAGCTTCCCTATGGCACCCTGGACCAGGGATTCCCTCGCAGTCCTGGCTTAGTCTGGAAGGACATCCAGTCTAATTAGCATATTATGCTTTTATTATTACTGACATTTTTAAATAGGTTGGTATAATTATATTTGTTTTAATAATATTTTTTTCTTCTCTACATTTCTAGTACATAGGTCTAAAGTGGGACTTTATTTTAGAGGGTCCAAAAATGTATACCATTCTTTCTCAATGTGTTCTAGTCAATCTCTAATGCAGCCAAGCTCTTAATTGTTACTTTATGATAATGTTTATTCCTTTAAAGTTTCAGAGGAAGTTTTATGTTATAAAGTTCCAGTCACTTTAAGACATATCAGCAAAGTTTTTAGCAATTTAATTTACCATATGAAGCAATGACAGCCTGCAATTCTTGAAATTTAAATTATGCTTCATCTGAAAACAACAAAACTCTGAATCTGAATCTTTTCCATTAGTACTAATATGATATAATTGCAAAATTAGTCCAAAAATGTTTTAAATTTTAGAAATAAATTATGCTAGAAGGAGTTTCACACTAATTCATCTTTTGCATACACTTCTGAAGCAAATACAAGCAAAATCTCTGAGCAAAATTATGCTCTCAGTAACTGAATACTAACTCAGGTCAAATATATATTTCACATATGAAAAAGTATTAGTAATATGACCAGTGAGATTATTTTTCTTCAAGCTTAACCAACCAATTCTAAAATACTAATAAAAATCAAGTGGAGAACCTAATGAAAATACTTTGCTTTAAAACAACAGTGACAGTAAACTACATGCAATCTAAATGTAGAAAAACTGAAAAAATAAAAAGTTAAAACATTGAGAATTAGGAATCACCAATTTAATTAAATGACATCTATCTTTGCCTCGTGATTTAATCATTAGGCATTTAATACGTATATATTGTGTGTTCTTCAATTTTCTTTCATTTTTGTTTTACATTTAAATTTATTGTTTAAATTAATGAAAAGATTAAGTTGTTTAATGAATAACTGGTTGGAGTGCATCAATGCCAAGTAACCTTTGCAAAAGTCTTAACAAGCCCAATAAATTAAAAAGTGGAAACATTTTTCTCACTAAATTGTATTATCTACTTCCCCTTACTTAGGTTTGTGTGTGTGTGTGTGTGTGTGTGTGTGTTTTATATACATGCGATGCACCCAAAGCTGACTGATGTAAATATTTTAAGTGGCTTGAAGAAGTGAGCCCACATTAAACACAGGAGGAATATTTACCGCCATGGTTTTAAGTGATATAAAGAGTAAAAATTCACCAACTCTCCAGTTCCCAAATCGCTGCACCATTTTATATGTATAAGCTTTATTTGGCCTAATTTTCTTAATAATTGAGCCGTAATTACATAAGCCATCACATTATTCAGTTTCTCCCTTACCTGAAGTGTCTTTCCATCTTGTCTTTTCAGCACACATGCTATGCACAACCATCACAACCACCAATAATTTAACCAGCTTTTTGCTGAACAAAATCTCCAACTTTTTGCTGAACAAAAAACATCAGAAATGTATGTATTGAGTTCACTATAATTCTCTGGACTATATGCTAACTTGACCCTTAGTGTTGTTTATAATATTATTTTTATATCTCCTTACTCTCTCATTTTCCTTAATTTTCACCCCAAGTTCATATCTCCAAACTACTTACATCCTTTTCATTTTTTATAGAAAGAAACTTACCTTGGACATTATTGAAATAGTAGGAACCATTCCATAAGAACTCTCTCAACTTCCTTGTGCAGTACCTCTAAATTTTATATCATGACTATTAAATGCCATGACTTCCCTGACTGGTTTGGCTCAGTGGATAGAGCGTCAGCCTGCGGACTGAAGGGTCCCAGGTTCGATTCCAGTCAAGGGCACCTTGGTTGTGGGCACATCCCCGGCGGGGGGCGGGGGGGGGGGTTTGCAAGAGGCAGCTGATGGATGTTTCTCTCTCATCAATGTTTCTAACTCTCTATCCCCCTCCCTTCCTCTCTGTAAAAAAACAATAAAATATATTTTAAAAAATAAAAAATAAATGTCATGACCTTTTTAGGCATTTTCTCAAAGTCAGGATACTACCTGCTAGTCCATGTCCATGTTTCGTGGTTGCTTATACAGGAAGAGAGTACACTTGGCAGCTTTACTAGTATTTTGAAGTCAACTAAAGGAATGTCTTGCTCTATGGAGTATCTCTCTATATAAAACCCTAATATGCTAGTAGACCAAACGGGGGAACAACTGAACCAGTCACTATGATGTGCACTGACCACCAGGATAGTGCATGGCATTGGCAGCAGGAGGCAGAGCATGAAACATGGCGGGCATTGGCCATAGCAGGATGGTGGATCAGGTGAACGGAGGCACCAGACCAGACAGGGTGCCAGTAGCTGTCATCGGAGTGAGCCTCTGGTGGTTACTAAAAATTCTTTGCTCCCTTGCACTGTGGTTCCACGGGCACTCACACCTGCTGCTGGCACCAGCCCCACTCGCACTTGGTGCCAGCACCCAGCACAGGCCTTGATTGCTCGGGTCCTTCAATGGGTATGAGCAGTAGCTGCCAGCCCCTATTACCCCTCAGGGCCTCTCCACCTCCCCCTGCTCCTGAGGGGCAATCAGGGCCAGCAGCCCCCTCTCACACCCACTGACAGCACCAGCCCGACTCGCATCTACGGCTGGTGCTGGCCCCAATTGCTCCGCACCATCAGTGGGGTCCAGGGGCCATGGAGGGAGGAGCCAGGCAGGGGCATGGAGGATGGGCTGAGACCCACCCTTGTGACCACCACAGCTCCACAGTTCTTTTCAAGGTGCATGAATTTGTGCAGTGGGCCCCTAGTTCAAATATAAATAAAATATTTAAAAATCAAGTCTTTTAGTTTTTAAGGATCCACACAGAAACTATATTTCAAAAATACGACTTTGATCATGTGGTTATTATGGTTTTACTTTGCTCCTCAGTTCCCACAAGAAGATCCTATCTAATAAAAGAGTAATATGTAAATTAACCATCACTCTGAGACAAAGATGGTGGCACCCATAGAGGTGGGGCAGGTCACTGGCGGCGTAACCCTGGCAATGTGAGCCCAGCAGGCATTGCCTCAGCAACCGACAACACGTGAGCAGGTCTGCAGCAGGAAAGACCAGAGGCTATGGAACAGCTGAGGGCGTTTGCCTGCTTCCCAGTCCCCTTGTGGGGATCGGGGAGCAGGAGAGGCCAGCCAGGCCATGAGGCAGCATGCAGGTGATGTGTGCCCCACTTCCCAGTGCTTGGGGGGATGGGGAGCAGGAGAAGCCGGCCGGGCCGCAAGGCAGGTGGGGTTTTCTCTGCTTCCCAGTGGCTGGAGAAAGATGGGGAGCAGGCAAGCCTGGCCAGAAGGCAGCACCCAGCCCTGTCCATAGCTCAAAAAAGAGAACAAAATGCAGCGGATGGCAGGGGTCTCAGAGTCCTGCTCCAAGCCTCCATGGTGTGCCTGGGGGCAGGACCCCAGCAGATAGACACACACACAGGACTACTGCTCTGAGCCTCAGATGTGGCTGGGGGCAGGCCCCCAGTGGTCACACACACACACTCACACACACACACACACAGCACCTGCCAGACTGGGGCCATCAGTAGGACATCCACTGAGGCGTTCCAGACTGTGAGAGGGGGCAGGCTGAGCTAAGAGACCCCTACCCTCCCCCTGTGCACAAATTTCATGCACTGGGCCTCTAGTATAAACATAATAATGGAGATGGGATGAAGGAAGGAGAGACTGGGTGTCAATGTGCTAGACAAATTCATCTCTAAATCCCCCAAAGATGTTGCAAATGTTATAGTTGGAAATAACTGCTTTGCATTTATAAATTAATTTCTGCAAACATAACTGACTATGTTATTTTAACCTATTCTTCCACAAAAAAAGTAAAAATGTTGAGTAAAGTATTTTATTCTACAGTTCTCTAGGGTTTATTTTATTTAATTTTATCTTATTAATTTTATTTTATTATTTTATTTTATTTAGCATTCTATATGCTAATTTGTAACCGTGCTCCCCTAAATCCCTCCTGGATTCCACACTATAGTGTTAGCTGACTGGAAAAGTTTACACTTTGCAGGGTAAACTTTCATTTAATAAAAACAGCTAGAAAGGTCAATGTATTAATGTATTAATGGTGGGATATTATTTAGAGTTCATGTATGAATTTTTTCTTGTTCATAATAATAACTACCATTTATTGAATATTTTCTCTGTACTGGGCACATACTACATTGTCTTATTTAATTTTTTTAAAATATATTTTTATTTCTGAGAAGAAAGAGAGATAGGAACATCAATGATGAGAAAGAATCATTAATTAGCTGACTCCTGCATGCCCCCAGCTAGGGATACAGCAACCCAGGCATGTGCCCTGTCTGGGAATCAAACCCTGACCTCCTAGTTCACAGGTCAATGCTCAATCACTGAGCAATGCCAGCCAGGCGAATATATTATTTTGTAAGTTTCAGTTTAAATATTTCTTCTGAAATCATACACTGATGTTTAAATAATAAGCAAAGCTTTTGTGTGTTCCCTGTGGTGTTTAAGCATATATCCATCACCTAATATTGAAGTGCTGTTATGGAAACATTTTGCTGATAAATAAGCATATGTTTTTCAGGAAAAATTATCTGCAATTGTATAGTCCACTGTTGTAAATTGTCTATTCACATGTTTATTGCAATTGTCATTGTTTAATAGTTTAATTTAGTCTAGCCTGAAACTTGGTTTTTAAATTCTTCAGGCAAATATTTTCATACTTAACGACTTTTATTCACATCAACCACATTTTACACAAAGAATATAAGGAAGTAATATGGCATACAATTCCTGATTCATCACAAGTTATTTAAATGCCTAGCTCACAACATGAGGAGGGTAAATCATTTAAAGTAACTCTACCAGTTCCTTTACATAATAGAGAAAACAAACAGAATATGTGCATGTTATGAAAGATGAAAAGGGATAAAATAGACACTCAGAAAGAAAAGAGATAAGGTTAGAAAATGTAGGAAAAAGAAAGATCGCTGCCTATGTAACCTTTAATAACAGTATGGGGTAAAAAAAGAGAATGATGGCTTTCTCATTTCCCTCCGGTATAATCTCACTATTTAAAGTTCACTCCGCTTCATGTGAATAATGTATGTATCCTGACATTCCAGGACAGGAAGAAATAACATGAGCCATAGTTTAATAGCATTAAGTGAACAATACCAATTCTTATTCTATTAGAGAAGGTGAAGTAGAGTTTACCAAATTGCATCAGTAATTATTAAGCTTTTTAAAATATCAATGCTTAGATTAAGTAAAGCCAATATTTTGCTACTTAATTATTGGGAAAAACATAAAATATTATTCTTTAAATGTCAATTTTTCCATTTTACATATTTTCAGAGTTCTCTTATGTCTGGGTTTATCACAGATAGCAAAAACCGCCCTACTTATAGAAATTCTGTACTCCAAGTAAATTAATAATTAACAACACACACACACACAAAACCCCCCCACCAATTACAAGATTGTTTCTAATATTAAAGATCATTAGGAAAGTAGTGTTGTAACGCCTCATGTATCAAGTACTATAAAACAGTAGGAATATTTAGCATAAATAAACTTTCAAAATATCTGAAACTTCCAACTTAACTTAAAATACACTTTCTTTTATTTTTTAAAAATATTTTATTGATTTTTTTACAGGGAGGAAAGGAGAGGGATAGAGAGTTAGAAACATCGATGAGAGAGAAACATTGATCACCTCCTGCACACCCCCAACTGGGGATGTGCCTGCAACCAAGGTACATGCCCTTGACTGGACTTGAACCCGGGACCCTTAGGTCCGCAGGCCGACGCTCTATCCACTGAGCCAAATCGGTGAGGGCTACACTTTCTTTTATATGTTCATGAAACATATAGACTAGATCCATTTTTATAAAACCCAGATATTTAAAATAAATTATTAGAAACAAGGAATCTTGAAAAAACATTGAAAGTTTGATTTAAACCCAGGTTTTTTATTATTTCTTGCTGCTTTTACTATTTCACTTTAAAATATTCATTTCTGCCATTTTAAAGCAAACTGTTATTGTTTTATGTTAAAATATTTTACAACCCATAGTAATTATGAATATTAACACTTTGTAAGCGGGCATTTTCCTGCCACTGTGTGGTAGCATTCGAAACACTTTCCTTTGTGCAGGGGTACATTACAAAACTTGCACATGTACCACGTTTCACTGCGTAGTTTATGAGCGGCACACACACGACAACGACGTATAACATTTTTATTTTTGCCAGTTCCAACTGGAGGTTCCAATGTATGTTTCCTCATGTCCATTGACAGTCTCCCTGGTGGATCCGATTTTACTCGTTTCCCGCAAAAAATTAATAATCCATCTTACACTTTTTGCTTTTTTATATTTTACAAACAGAAATCCCCCACCCTGTGTGACCACCAGGTAGTGTCACCTCTAACCCTTTCAGTGACTCTATCCATGCTCCCCACTTATTTCTTTCCCTACATTTGCTGTCCAACACAAGGCTGAATGACTTACCCAGCATCCTCTGCAGACTTCTGAAGTTCTTTCTCCTTTCTGGTGCTCTGTCCTGTGAACTCTACCCACTTTGTCTCTAGGTTCAAGGTGTCCACTGGTTTCTGATGGTTTCCCACTCCCTGAAGCATAATCTGCAAACTCCTCCACAATAGTAAAATGGAGTACATTTAAGGCTTGCATCATTTGTTCCCCACTTATCAGGCAAATGTCATTTATTGCTTGATGCCAATGTGTTGAAAGTGTCCTTTAATATATTTATCTGTTTTGGTTTATTTGTTTCAAGTAGGAGAATTATTTCTAGTCCCTGTTAATTTTATTATTTTCTTAATCTGAACAATTAAGGTTTTATTAAAAATTAAGCTAATAATAGTTTTCAATGGACAACTAGAAGGAAATACTAGTATGCCATCTATTAGAAAAAAAAAACTCATATACTGGAGCATTTATATGAGATATTTATACTGTCTTGTCCTGAAAAACTTTCACAACTGATATATATATATCATGTCACTGAGTCAACAGAGTGGTAATTAGAATATGAAAAATGTCCAAGTAATAAAGATGTTTACAGTGTGAATGGTATCCTTATTCTTTACTGCTCATAAGTAATGATGTAATGATACTCTGCAACAACAGATAAATAAGTACACAATCAATTGAAAAATAATCCTTATTAATTGAATAACACTTTATATAATTTTTATCCTAATATTATAAAAACATTGTGACATCTTTGTCCTTGAATAAAAAGTTAGATAGCATCTCATCACATTTTATCTGCTTCACTAAACCATGACTCAACATTTTTATATTAAATGTTCAACAAATGAATAATTTATATCTTCAAACATATTTACTTCATATACAAAATCAGTTAATAAATATGCTAATTAATATATTTGTTACATTTGTACTGTTTTCTCTGAATCAGACAAATTTCAATAACATATTTAAGGTTTTATCTCAGATAGAAAGTAAATGTTTGACTTAATCTATAACATTATTCAATGCAAGGTCTTTATAATGCTTTTTTAGTGTATTATCAAAGGTATTAATTAATCATTGTGGCTACCTGTATAGTTTATTATAAGAATGGAGAATTTGGAATCCTAGAAGATTTGGAATAACAGAATTAGATTTTTATGATTAAAATATTTATATCTAATTATTTTTATTATATTTGTGATTTCATATACAACATAGAAGGCAAGAAAAATTACTATGATCTTTCAAGAAAAATTATCCCAATGAGTTTAATCAATTTATATTTTAGATTGTATTAGCCTACAATTTCAAGCAATATCACCTTTGACATTACTGATTTATTTGAGACTATAGGCACAGTGCACAATATTTGTGCATGGGGGGGGGGCCTGTCTCCTCAGCCCAGCCTGCACCCTCCCCAATCTGGGACCCATTGGGGGATGTCCAACTGTGGGTTTAGGCCCGATCCTGGTGATCGGGCCTAAACTGGCAGTCAGACATCCCTCTCACAATCCAGGACCGCTGGTTACTAACTGCTCACTTGCCTGCCAGCCTGATCACCCCTAACTGCCTCTGCCTGCTGGCCTAATTGCCCCTAACTTCCCTGGACAATTTATGCATTCCTCTATTATTAGTATAGATAAGAAGAAGCAAAAATGAGTTAATGAAGGCAGTATAAAAATTCTGACACTTTACTTCAAAGAGGCAAAAGAAATAATACAGTGTCTGTAATTCCATATTTTTTCAATTAACAGATATTTTTCCTTCAAATACTACCTTATAAATCTGTTTAACATTTATAATCATTTATTGAGGATATTATGAGAATGAAGGCATTGAATATTAACTTTGTCTATATTCTAAAATATGTTTCTAAAATGCATATTATAACACTAGGGGCCTGGTGCACAAAAAGTTG
>PVJC01051023.1:0-11633 GCA_004026665.1 Murina feae | reverse complement strand
GCCCAGCTTACTCCATAACCTCTTAGTTACAGCTTAGCTCTCATTCTCATAGGAAAACTTCCAACTGGGTCTGGTCTGGCAGACCTACTATCCCCTTGTAATATTTATCACAATTTTATTTTAAAATGTTTCTTGCCCTAACCAGTTTGGCTCAGTGGATAGAGCATCGGCCTGTGGACTGAAGGGTCCCAGATTCAATTCTGGTCAAGGGCATGTACCTTGGTTACGGGCACCTTTCCAGTAGGGAGTGTGCAGGAGGCAGTTGAATTGACGTTTCTCTCTCATCGATGTTTCTAACTCTCTATCCCTCTCCCTTCCTTTCTGTAAAAAATCAATAAAATATATTTTTAAAAAATAAAATGTTTCTTGTTTTTTATTTAATGGTTTTCTTTCTTTTTAGATTTAAAGTTCTAGAAAGGCAGAAGATATGTCTACTTTGCTCAATGCTATTTTCTCTTACCACATGTGAGACACATAGTAGACAGTAAATATTTGTTGAAAGAATAAATCAATTCAAATCTTAATACTCTTTGTTTCAAGAAACAAATGGTCTGTGAAACTGGTGGAACCAACCTGTTAATATTTAGGACTTCATTTTCATCAAGATCTAATGAATTCTACTTTCTTTGGCTTAAGAGAGATATCTTTTTTTCCCATATGAATCATAGAAAAAAAGGAAATGTATTCTTTAAATGGTTCACATTTGCAAAATAATAAAAAATTGTTGCATGTGACTGACCCAATAGAATCTTTAGAGCTTATCTAAATTTATTAAATGACCTCAGGATTTGTTTCCCAGATTAGCCTCTGTGATCTGCTGTTCCAGAAACATCATGTTCTTTTTAAAAAAATTTTGACTCCAACCTTATGTCCTTTTATAGTGTTTCTTAAGGAAGTTCATCTGAATTCACAACCACAATAGGAGCTTTTGAATATTCAGTATTAAATGCACATACATGATTTAGAAAATTCTTGGTAATATAAAATATAGATCTTATTTATGCTTTTTGTTTTGTATAAACATTTTGAATATCCTTAATTCCTATAAACCATCTCTGGAGAAACTGCTCTCTGGTTTCTATTGCTTGGCTCATGTTAACTATGGTATCATCCAGAACAAAGTTCATTGCCTGAAAAACAATATACCTGACCCAAAATCCTGTTGGCTCACATCTACAAGTGTCCACATGATATCTCTCAAAGAGCACACGCAGCTCATTGCTCTTAACTTCTGTGTTTCTCTTTACTTGTATCTCTGTTCTCATTTGAAAAAGAATTAGCGCAGGAGAATATAAAATTCTCTATGAAAGTTGCTATGGGCTAGTTAGAGTGAGGACATGATTTAAGAGATCATGGAAGGCTACTTGTTTGATGAGACTCCACTGGCTTTTTTCATTTGTTCTTTAGAAAATCTATGCTTTGAGTTTGCAGAGAGAAGAAAAGGAGTAGCAGCTACTAAGACTGCTACCTTCTAAATCCTCTTGGTTTGAGAAGGAATGGGCTGGCTGGGACTTGATTTGGGTGGAGTATGCTGACTAGAACTGGAGCCTATGCTATGCCTGGGAAACTCTGCAAAAGCCATGGTAAAGGAATTGTTACAACGACAATTACAGAAAGAAAGGGCTGTAACAATCAATTTAATATTTATTATGTGGCAGTTAGATCCACAGTTGGGTGATGCAGAAAATGGAGTGTTAAAGAAAAGAGGACAGACAGGATTCAGAAAGTGTCCCGAAAGGAAAAAAGAGAGATTATTTAGGCAGCTGGATGAACAAAGGCAAGGCGATAAGGCAGTAAGAGCAGGGGTGTGCACTGGAGTTGAATGCAGTAGAATTTGGTTGGAATACAAAGGGCTAGTGAGAATGAGGCAAGCCTTGTGAAGACTTTAAATGACATAGTGATTAATGAAAGCTGTGTGAATGCGATAGTGAAGTGATTGAAGGTGCATTTTAGGAAAATGAATATAATATGTACATATTGAATGATATAGGCAGAAAGAGACCAACTAAGAGGATGATACAATAACTAATGAGTCTCTAAAGTGAAACTGAGCAACGAGTTCAAGTCTGAGTTACCAGTGAGATTAAACAGAAAATTAGGAACTGGGCCTAGTTTAGTAGAGAGAGAAAGGAAGAATGAATATGTTATAGATAGTTTAAATTTTTATTATGCTAACAGGGCACTCTGATAATACACATACACATATAAATATACTAGATGCCCGTTGCATGAAGAGATTTGTGCACTAGGCCTTCCCTTCCCCTGGCTGAGGGCATGGGTTTCCTCTGGCACCTGGGACCCAGGCCGGATGGTCTTGGCTGCTCAGGCCCCGGAGCCTTTGGTCTTCGCTGCTCCTGCTCCTCTGCTTTACGCCTACATATGCAAATTAACAGCCATCTTTGTTGGATTAATTTGCATACTCTCCTGATTGACTGGTGAGCATAGCAAAGGGATGGTCAATTTACATGTTTGTCTATTATTAGGTAAGCTATGTACATATAGATTTAGATTTTGTTGAAGTCCTAATAATATGGGAATTTTTTCATGATAAATATTAATATTCTAGGATTTCCCTACTGCCTTCCAAATGTATGTCTAAGTCTTATTGAAATTATGACGCAATCTACTCTGAGGTGTTCTCAAGGGCAAGGGGGAAAATTCTGGTTGTATTCTCAGCACCACTGGGTTGATGGTGTGAGTGGCGAGAAATGTAATTATTCTCTTATCATTAACTTATAAACATTGAAAGAATTGTTAAATACTTAGTGGATAGAATAATAGTGAGGTTGAGTAACATGCTTGGCCTGGTGCCTTACACATAGTAATTACTCAGTTTTCTTGTTATTATTGTTACTTTTCACTAACTGAGAAGTGAAGCCTTGTGCCTTACAGACAGGCTAGGAAAGGTAACAAAGTTTTCTATTGTTTCTTTTCAGGCAAATTATCTGTATAATTGTATTTTTTCCCCAATACTTTCAGTTATTACCTACATGATGAGGATGATTGCTTTAGCTTTTTACTTCACAGAGTTGGGACAAGGAAAGAGCTAAAACAATCTGCAGAGAAAAGAGAGGCAGTAAAAAAAACAAAACCCCATTGGGTGGAGAGTTGGGATTTGACTGTTGAAACAGTGGTTTCATTAGCCCATGGCTAACTCAATAATAAAATAAAGACTGAAGTTAAATTATAATCACCTTATCCCAAGAGCTATATTTGGCACCATGATTCAGCATCATTATTTGTATTCAAAAGTACCGTATTTTCCGGCATATAAGATGACTGGGCATATAAGACGACTCCCAACTTTTGAGAAGATTTTCCTGGGTTAAAAAGTCCGGATGGAGACCATATGCGGCACAAAAAGGAGCCGACTAGAGACACTTGCGGTCTCCATCCGGCTCCATTGAAATGAATGGAGTGCGGCTGTTTTTGAGCTCCCCCCACCATATGCGGCGACCGCAGATTCTCCAGTCTGGCTTGGAAGTTTCAGCACCCGCCCTGTAAGACGACACCTGGCATATAAGATGACCCCTGACTTTTGAGAAGATTTTCCTGGATCAAAAAGTCATCTCATACTCTGGAAAATTTGGTATTTGTGAGGCTGTTACACCACTATGTTTCTCAAACTGGGTTAGACAATTGACATGACAGAGTAATCATGATGTTATCGTCACAATTAGCTAGTTGTCCTATATAATAAAAGGCTAATATGCAAATAGACCGAACAGGGGAATAACAAAACAACTGAACAACTGATTGCTATGACATGTGCTGACCACCAGGGGGCGCATGCAGAAAATGGTGAGTGTTGGTAGCAGGCAGCAGAGCATGGAACATGGTGGGCATCAGCTGTGGCGGGATGGTGGAGCAGGTGAGCGGAGGCACCAGAAAACGGTGGGGTCCTGGTCACTGTCATCAGGGCTCAACTCTGGTGATTACTCAAAATTCTTTGCTCCTGCATGCTGCAGTCCTGCCGGGCACACACACCTGCTGCCAGTGCAAGCCCCAATCGCTTGGCACTGACAGCGACAGTGGGTGTGAGCAGTGGCTGCTGGCCACAATCACCCCTTAGGACTTCTGTTACTCCCCCTGCTCCTGAGGGGCGATCAGGGCTTTCAGCCATCTCTTGCCCCTGCTGCCAGCAATGGCCTTGCTTGCACCCGCTGCTGGCAACTGAGCTTCCAATCACACCCATTGCTGGCCCCATCACTCAGTACCATCAGTGTGTGGGAGCGGTGGCGGCAGACAGGAGACTGAGGGCTGCAGTGGGAGGGGCTGGGCAGGGGTGCAGAGGATGGGACGAGACCTGCCTCTGTGCCCAGTGCAGCCACACAGCCTGCAATTCCTTTTAAGGTGCACGAATTCATGCACTATGGCCCTAGTTAATAATAATAATAAAGGAAAACAAAGGGAAGGCCAGACATTATAAGCATAGTCACCTGGGCAGTTTCATCAGGAAGTTACAGTTTCAAGCTCTCCAGGGAACCACTGGTTCATTCCCTGCAGATCACTGGGGGAGGGGATCAAACAAAGGGGAAGATGGGCACATGTAGAGTGAAGTCAGGGTGACATAGTCAGGGTGCTTGCCTGCCAGTCTAGATGGGAAAAAGATGATTGGCTAGTAGGATTGAGCCACTGCAAGCATGTGAAATCTTGGAAATTTCCTGGTTAAAATTGACAGACAAAGAGTTCCCTCTGTCTTGTTCTTTTTCTCTCTCACTCTCTAGCTCTATTATCTGCTCTCACCTGTTCTCTCTCCACAGTTATGTGGCTTTAAGCAACATGACCCCACACACAATGGACTGCAATTGGGAACACAAGCTAATCTAGACTGGACTTTAAAACTTCCAGGCAGTAGCCTTAATTCTGGCTTTGTTCAAGATAAGATTGGACTTTTTCCATAGCCAGACAGACAGAGTTGGGACCATGGAGGGGAACTCCCTTAATTTTACATCAAGCTTTCCATGAAATCCTATTCTTCTGTGGGGTCCTCAGGAAATTATTCTCGAGGCACCCCAAGAACTCCACTTCCACCAATAACAATGGGACATAATCCTAGTGCACTGATTTTTCTTGAAGATCTGGGAAGATATATTTTTCCCCATTAATGTCAACTTAGATATATTATATAGTCATTCAACAAATATTTATTGAATTCAGACAGAATGTCAGATGCTGGAACATACTGATTCAGAACATGAATATAGTTTGTTAGTGGTGGTGGTGATGTTACAGTGTAAAGTACAAAATTTTTAAGTTGTATTTTTAAGTTGAAACAACAGACAACAAGAAATTTTGATCTATGTGGACTTCTTTGGATTAAACTGCTAGGTTCATGAAGATATAATAGTGTTGCAGAAGACCAAAGAAATTTTTAGGGGTGAAATTCCTAGAGAAAGGGAGGGACCCCATTTATTAACACTAGTGGACTCCTGGAATAATTTCCAAATCAGAGTGAAGAAACAGGCCAGAGGACTTCACTTTTTATAACCTTCTGGGGTCTTTGTCTTGCAGATATGGTTCCGCCCCCTTTCATGGGCTTACAGGAAGGCCTCCAGGTGTTGGGGGTCCCCAGGCCATATCTGATGGTCTGCCCTGGGCCAGGGATAACGACCTCCCCCTCCCCCCCAGGGCAGTGCATTGTTCACAGTTTTTATGCCTGGCATGCCTTGCAAGACCAGTTTCCTCCCCAATAGAGCTAAAAATGTCCTGTTGCCTAGTGATGTGGGGGGCAACTATAGTCCAAAGCATTACTGTTTTTAAAAAATATATTTTATTGATATTCTCACAGAGAGGAAGGGAGAGGAATAGAGTTAGAAACATCAATGAAAGAGAAACATCCATCAGCTGCCTCCTGCACACCCCCCACTGGGGATGTGCCCACAACCAAGATTACATGCCCTTGACTGGAATCGAACCTGGGACCCTTCAGTCCGCAGGCCAACGCTCTATCCACTGAGCCAAACCGGTTAAGAAAACATTACTGTTTTGAGCAGGTTTCAGTTTGGGTATAGTAATGTTGTTTTCTACAGATAACTGAGGGCATTCACCTGGGCCCCCTTCTGAATTAATGTTACAAACAACTAGACCAACCTAACTAACTGCCAGGAAACACTGAAGAAAAAAAAGTCTGTTACTTACAGGCCCAGGAGCATATAGGGCCCTAGGAAGCACACAGCAATGGGGAGACGGACAGGCCCAAGATGCTGCTTTTATTGAGGTTGAGAATGGGGACCTGGAGTTCTAAGGGTTCACTCTTTTTAAAAAATGCATTTTATTGATTTTAGAGAAACAAGAAGGGAGAGGAATAGAGAGATTAGAAACATCCATCTTGCCTCCTGCAGGTCCCCTACTGGGAACTGAGCCTGCAACCTGGGCATGTGCCCCAACAGGGAATCGAACTGGTGATTTCTCGGTTCATGGGTCAATGCTCAAACACTGAGCCACACTGGCCAGGCAAAGGCTTACTCTTTATTGCTGAATTTAAAACACAGGAGTGGGAATTGGAAGTGCCAGGAGAGAAAAGACAACCAGTCCAAGTGGTCGGTTAAAGAAATCAAGATGTTAAACAAAGGAGCCTCATAGGGGGAGGTAGCTAGGCTGTTTGTCTAGCCCAGTGACTGGCAATGTGTGTATTAGAGACAGAGATAGCCTCTGGACGTCTCTTTCAATTCTTCATAATTCAAAGCTTAAGTCTTACATTTGCATTACAAAGAGAGAGGCCAAATATCGGGGCTTACACGCAATTGTTCATGTTTCTGTGGTGATGCTGTTGCAAACAAACCCACTGCTTTCAGTCCTATTAAAGTATAGCCTGTGCAATTACAATAGTAGGCTACACCTTACCATCCAGGCTTGTGGAAGTGCACTCTCTGACATTTGAACAACCACAGAATCGCCTAAGAAAGCATTTTTTTCTAGAGCCCATCTCCTTTGTTAAGCTGTGCATAACTGCCTAGGTGAATCTAGAAAAATGTTAGTTAGACATATTTAAATGTGCTCTCTAGGATATGAACAAATCTCACATACTGTATAGCATTAATGAGAAATCAATTCTAGAATTCTGCCTACTAATTTATTAAGAACTTAATAAATCAGAATCCACAAAGGGAAAGCAATTACATTGAAATGAAATTTTTGGACTGGACTGGAACCCGGATTCTTTGTCCACTGGAGTCGAAGAACAAATCCACGAACAGAGGGTGGTGTGGCAAAGGTGGAGATTTATTGAAGAACAAGTACAGACTCCCACGTGGGGAGGGGGAAAGGGTCCCACTGAGTTCCCTTTCCCTATGGCTTTAAAGGTTACAGATCCTTGTGTCTTTATATCCCCTCTGATGGGTCACTAGTCCCTTAGACTGGATACTACAGTAACTCCTGAACTCAAAGGTCAAACCTCACATGGGACATGGGATTATCCCCGCCCCCCCCTTATTGTTTTCCTATTCCCTTTGACCTTTCTTCTTCTCCTTCTGGATGAAGGGTTTTCTTCCCTTTATATTTTAAATATAGACCTTCTGCTGTTCCCAGCTCCCTCATTCCATGGAAGTGTACCTGTTGCAGCTTTTCAGCTTCCCTATTCTATGGAAACATACCTTCTGCTGCTCTGCAGCCCTGTGCTTCCTCCATGGTCCCCTTGATTTCTAAAATTTCCTTAACCCCTGTCTTTTCACCCCTAAAAATTCCTGTTTTGGAGTCATGAGGGCGAATAAGTTCTCTTCTAAAGAGTATAAGAGGTGATGAAGGAAGAGACCCTAAAGTAGCAACTAAATGCAGGGAGTAAGTAGTGAACGAGTCTCTGTAGGGGACTGAGGAAAAGTAAACTTCTAGAAGGAAGAGTTTGATGTGTTAAAACAAAGGAAGCAAACTTCCAGAAAGGAAGATAATTAAGAGTGTCCAAGTGGTAGAAGCCAGGCAGGGTTAAAACTAAAAGAGGCTGTGCCATTCAGCAATTAAGGAGCTGCCTGGTACGTCATTCTTCCGAAAGGGTGTTCTGTCCTCTGTCCCACTGCGAGAGTGGCGATGTAGGCCCTCACCATCTCTCACTTGTTTTGCACCATCTCATCCCCACCGATCTGTCTCCCACGTTGCCTACAGAGACATCTATTTGGAGTAGGGATATGGTCATAGGATCTCATGCTTGCTTAGGAAACCTGGGGAGAAGATTCACATTGTTTAGCTTGAAATATATCCTTATCACAAACCAGTCTCTCGCAATCCTTCCAACTCACTGTATCTCCATTTATTTATTCCACAGTATGGTACTTAGAGTTTTCCAAGCATGAGAAGCCTTATCAGCTTCAAAGTTTCTTCTGCACATGCTGTTCTTAGTGCTTGGGAGACGTTCTGAGCCTCATTCTTCCTCAACTTCAGCTGATGATGAAAAATTCTCTTGGCTGTGGTACTACTAGTCAAATGGCAGCATATGTTTGTCAAAACTCACAGAACTGTTGTCCCAAGTAGATCTTGGGAAAGGATCTGGGGGTGTTGATCTAAGGTGTCCCTTGAGATACACTTTAACCATGCAGATGTTGGGTCATTCAAGTAGTTGCCAGCAAGGAGGCTACTCTAAGCAGGACCAAGGTCAGGCCTAGGACCAAAAAGACCAGAATGTTTAATTTCAGTTTTAAGCATACGCAAAATGATTCAATTAACTGTTGAAGAAATTACACCACACGAAACATATGCAGTTGCAAATCACACAGCACTTTATTACTCACAAAAGTTCCCGATGCTGCGGGTACAGGCTTGATGGTATCCCAGTTGTGCTGTCCTCTGGGGTCCGGCAGCTGGTCTGGATGCAGGGGGCCGGTGTTCCTTACCCAAGAGCTTGGTTGCATCTCGTTCAGGAGGTACTAGCCATTCTTCCATTGTCTGGCAGAGAGAGGATCATGGATCGGTGTCGCTTGCCGGACTGACAAAAGGATGTGCCTTTGTAGCTGTCTTGACAGGCAATGACTGTTGGCTGGTCAGGACCCATTTTTAAACTCTATTTGTACCCACATCAGTTCACTTTGATTGGTTGCCTCCTGCATATGCCCTGATGGGCCCTGGCCAGGGAGGAGTCTGCAACCTAGGTACATGCCCTTGGTTAGAATTGAACCCAAACCCTGCAGTCGGCAGGCTGAGGCATTATGCACTGGCCCAAACTGGCTAGGGCAGGATAGGACATTTCTTAGCCCTCCAGCAGCAGACTTTCATTTTTTTTTCTCCAGGAGTGTGGTGGAAAAACTCTAGATCACCTTTTTGGATTCTTATTACCCAAGTTACTAAGAATATTACCAGTGGCATACAGAGAGCTTAGCCAATGAGCAGTAAGAAAAGGTGTTTCCTTTGTAGTTCACTCTGATCACTGGCTCCACCCCTGCCCCTCCAATCCCAGCTCTACCCCTGCCCAGGCCTGTAATCTCTGGCTGAGGATGCTGCCCTAAGCAGGGGATTCCCAAACCCCTCCGATCGCCGGCTTCACAGAGCCCAGGCCTCTGTGATCACTGGCTCTGATCCTGCCCCCTGCTATCACTGGCTCTGCTCTAGCCCCGGTATAGCCCCTGGCCAAGGCTATAGGCCTGGGCAGAGGACCCCAAGACCTCTGCAATCACCAGCTCCGCCCCTGCCCCACTACACCCTCTGGCCAAGGCTACAGACCTGAGCAGGAGACCCCCAGAGCCCTGCATTGCTGGCTCCACCCATGCCCCACTGCAGCCTCTGGCCAAGGCTACAGGCCTGGGTAGAGGACCCCCAGACCCCTGCCATTGCCGGCTCCACCAGTGCCCAGACCCCTGCATTTGCAGGCTCTGCCCCTGAGCTTCCAATTGCTGGCTCTGCTGAGCCCAGGCCCCTGCGATCTCCGGCCTTGCCCTTGCCCAGGCCTGATGTCTGGGTAGGGCACCCTCATATCCCTCTGATCACCGGCTCTGTTCCTGCCCACTCCAATTACCGGCTGCACCCTTGCCCATGCCTGAGGCCTCTGATGAAAACCTCTGGCCTGGGCAAGGGACCCCCAGCCCACTCTGATAGCCTGTTCTGCCCCACGGGCTCCCTGCTTTCTCCACCACCTGCCTGGCTAACAGGCCTGACCACTTCAGTGGTGGAGCTGAGCCGTACTGGGCGCCCCCATCTTGTGGCCATGGGAGCGGCCATCTTTGTGATGGAGTGACACCTAATTTGCATCTTACTCTTTTATTAGATAGGATAACTTAATTTACATGACATTTCTGAAAAGGCAAATCTAATCTCTAATGAAAGACCTCAGATCAGTGGCTACCCTAGGTGGGTGAAGATGAGAGTGATTAGTCAGAAGCACAGGAAAATTTATTGGGGAAATAGAAATATTCTATATCTTACCCAGCCAGTGTTTCTCAGTGGTTGAGCATTGACCTATGAACCAGGAGGTCACAGTTCTATTCCTGATCAGGGCACATGCCTGGATTGCAGGTTTGATCCCTGAGGTTGAGGGGGAGGGGGGAAGGAGCATGCAGGAGGCGGTTAATCAATGATTTCCTCTCATCACTGATATTTCTAGCTCTCTGCCCCACTCCCTTTCTATATGAAATCAATAAAAATATATTTTAAAATATATTCTATATATTTTTAGGATCAAGATTATGTCAAATATTTTGGATTTTACATGTATAACAGATGGTTTTTATTTTATAAAAGACAAGTGGCCTGGTGTCCAAAATTTGTGCACGGGGGTGGGGGGAGGACTCTCAGCTTGGCCTGCACCCTCTTCAATCTTGGATCCCTTGGGTGATTTCCAACTGCTGGTTTAGGCCCAGTCCCTGTGGTATCAGGCCTAAATGGAAGTCGGACATCCCTCTTGCAATCCAGGACTGCTGGCTCCTAACTGCTTACCTGCCTGCCTGCCTGATCGCCCCTAACCACTCTTCCTGCTGACCTGCTCACCCCCAATTGCCCCCCCCTTCTGGCCAGATAACCCCTAACTGCACCCCCCCTTGGCCTGTTCACCTCCAACTGCCCCCCCCACTGGTCTGCTCACCCCTGACTGCACCCCCTTGCTGGCCTGATCACCCCTAACTGCCTCTGCCTCGGTCCCACCACCATAGCTTTGTCCAGAAGGATGTCTGGAAGGTCTCTTGGTCTAATTAGCATATTACTCTTTTATTAGTATAGATTATACTTAAAGTTTATTTTAAAATATATTGTATATATTTCTAATAAAATCAAGGATGTTTTGTCTTCTTTTATTGTTTAACACCATTTTGGAATTTAGAGTTCATAAACTTCAGGAGGAAACAAAAATAAGTTGTAAATATTTGAAAAGGAGAAGCAAGTTGTTTTTGTTTGGCTGCTTAACAAATTACCGGAGACTGGGTGGCTTAAACAACAGTTATATCTCATAGTTGTGGAGGCTGGGAAGTCCAAGATCAAGGCATCAGCAAATTCAGTTATTGGTGAGGGTGCTGTTTTGCCAATATCTGCCTTCTTGCTGTGTCCTCATAAAAGAGACGATCTAAGATAATTTTTTAAAGAGTAAAAAGGGAACTGGCACTCCCAGAGTTAAAATACACTTTAAAGATATAATAATGAAATATGTCTGGTCATAGTAAAGTGCACAGAAAAATTGAAAAACATCAATTGAGCAGAATATGTAGTCCAGAAACAAATTTTTT